>OY720441.1:30006020-30282862 GCA_963082915.1 Dolichopus griseipennis | reverse complement strand
CAAAGTTATTTATATAAATTATTTATAAATATTCTTACTATCATAAAATGTTGTTTCATGTATACAGATCTTCCTTATTCAGAAGCTGGCAATTTAATTTTTGTTTTTCAACTTTAGTGAATTGGTTTCTACTGTATACTGCTTGAAAGTAGATATATGCGTTTTCTAAAAATACCAGAACCAAGAATATTGAATATATGAAATGATACCGCAGACAAGGTGGTACTATACATAATCCTCAACTTGATTTAATAAACTAAGTTTCCGTCCATTCCCACGGTGATTTGTGTGACTAAATACAGCGTCCAGGGGCCTCGGTGGTGCAGTGGGTAAGCATTTGGCTTATTAACCGAGGGGGTCCGGTTTCGATTCCCGGTCAGGTCATACAATATTTAATTAAAAAAAAAAATTATTGAAAAATAATTTTTCTTTACGAATCCCCATGGTGACCAAATATAATATAAATATACAAATATAATATAATATAAACAAAATAAATAATATAGTAGTTATAAATAAATAGAAAGTATTTAATGAGGGGTGCACAACGGGCCGCAAGGCCTAGGTGTAAGGGAGACTTGCTTTCCCCCCCGTCTAAACAACAACAACAAATACAGCGTCCAACCACAAACTTATTCATTCTTGATTAATTTAGAAAAAATTCAAAATTTAATTATATTATAAATTAGAATTAGAAGAAACGATCCACATTGTTGCCTTTGCATTATATAAATAAAAATATGCATAATTTTATTTTTTTCAAAATTCAAAAATAAAACAAATTTTGACTTTCAATTACCCTTGACACACAAATTATTCTTCAAATTAAAAATTTAGAATTCTTTTTATCTTTTTCTATTGTTTGATATCACTTTTATTTTGCATTCTTTTTTTTAAATTTTAATAAATAAAATTTTTAATAAATGAATATTTTTTTTTTTAATTTTATTTAAAAAAAAAAAATAAACAATATAAAAAATCCATTAATTATTTTAACAAGCAATTTTTTAAAGCAAGTTCCTTTGTTTGTTTAAAACTCCTTAATATGAGTTTCTTGTTTTCTAAAAATAAATAATAATATAAATAAATATAATATACATTTTTCTGTTTTTTTTTTTTTAATGAATATCTTAAATATTAAATTTTAATTTACGACAATTTTATATTATTAATAATTTTTCATTTTTGAGAAAATAAATTGCAAACGCCATTATCTATTTATTATTTATATTATAATATAGATTTTTTTCCAATTCATTTATAAATTTGTAACAAATTAAATTAAAAAAAAATTGAAATGTATAAAAAAAAATATATTTTAATTGTTCATGTTTATTATACGTATATATATGTCATATATGTATATATAAGAATACATATTCCAGTAAAACTTGTACATGACATTGAAAACTCTACAAGAGTTAAAATGAATAATAATAAATAAAAATTTTACTTACATTAAGATCTACTAAATTTTATAAACACAGAATATATATATATATATATATATATATATAAATAATATTTATATATCCTTTTCTTTGATTCTTTTAACTTCAATCATATAAAATAAAGGACTTAAAGCAATTATGCTTTATTTTAAAAACTTGAAGGATTGCTAAAAATTATGACAGGAGAATTTTTTTTTGACATATAATAATTTTGAATAGTTGAAAACAAACTATTTTTTAATTTTAAATAATTTTGCAAACCTAAATAGAAAATTAGCCATTCCTATTTAGGTTGCAAAATTATTATGTTTTAATTATTCTGAAATTAAATTTTCGGAAAAGGGTAATGTTAGTCGCTATAGGGTAGATTTGACACTTTTTTAAAAAAACTTTAAATCTATTTGGACAGCCCTAAACAATAAATTTTCGAACATGAATTCTTCGGAATAACTTCAGCTTTAAAAATATTAGCGAATATTAAAAAATTTATAAATATTGTGTACCTACATATTTTTTTAAATAAAAAATAGGAAAACCATGTCAAATGTGCCACATCCTCCTATACAATACAATAGATAAAAATATTGTATGTATATTGCTGTTCCTCTTTTTAATATTTTTGTTAGTAATATTCAGGCTGAAATCATCTTTGGAAAACTATATAAATTAGTATCTCCAATGAAACAACGCAGAAGTAAGACCCAGATTTATTTGTCAAACACACCAATTTTATGTGTCAAACTAAGTCAATTTATTAATTATGAAAAAATTAATATTTTAATAAATAATTTCCAATTTTGTCTTTTGTTTTTAATATGATTCGTATTTTATATCCAATATAAATTTTTTCACACAATCGGCTAGTTGCGAGCTGTGATACAAAAAAGTTGCTAACGCAAACCAAAAAGGATGTCATAGTGTTCCCAAATGTCTCAAATCGATTTAAATCGAAATATAATCATTATTTTGTAGAATATATCCCTAATCTTAATTGTTATATAATAACTAAACAATATGCTACTGGAATGTGGTGTTACAAATGAATTTTTTTTTAATTATTCAAATTTTATCAAAAAAAATGTCGTGTGCCAGTAATAAATTAATATTTGTTTGTATTAATTTTATTTAATAATTAATTGGTTATATTTTAAGTATAACTATATACACAGAATATTCAAAATAATCAGAGATATTAACTAGTTTTGCATTTTTTATATATATATATATAATTTGTTTCCAAAAATAAATTTAATTTGTTTTATTTATTTTTTTTAAATAAATTTTTGTTTATTTTTTTCACTTCGATTTGAATAAATTTAAACGAATATCCTTGATTTTGATGAATATAAGTAGTAACCAGCTCAAAAAAAAAAATAATAAGTTGCACATTGATTATAAATAACCTATATATACATGTACATACATATATATAGATAAAATTTCATTAGATATTAATATAATTTATTCTTATTTTTTATTTTTTTTTTTTTTTATTAAAACTTGTTTTATTTTATTTAATCTGTGGTATTACATAATAATTTTGGTTTTTTTTTATTATTATTTTTATTTTGAATTTTTTAGATTCTTATTATAGAAAATGTCATTTCCGGAATTTTTATATTGACATTAATATTATAATTATAATATTATTTTATTTTATTATAACAGAATTTAAAAAAAAAAAAAATTGATAATGATAAAATGGTTATTTTATGTTGTATATAATTAATATATGTATATGTTATGTACAATGAAGAACAAAAATTTAAGAATTTAATAAAAAAATTAGTGAGGAATTACTGTATATTCCAGGTTTATTTTATAATAATTTATAGAGTTTTGAAATATGTTCGCTGCATTTATTGCAAATATTTTAAACTATCAACTGTCTTTTTATTTTTCTTCCATCCATGGTATGTAAGTAGCAAGTCCATACCATGGTAAATTAGCAATGTCTTTTAGTTAAAAAATGTAGAATGCTACCTATTTTAGCGTTTTAGAGTAAAAAGATAAAAAGTTATTAAAAGTTAAAATATTACGTTTATATGCAAGTATTTAAGAAAAACATAAATAACCAATAACGTAGTAGTAAAGATGCCGCCTTTAATGCGGAAGATCGCGGGTTCAAACCCCGTTCAGATCATATCTAATAAAAATAATATCGTAAAATTGTATAATTATATCGTAATATTTATATCGTAACATAAAATAAGATTTAATAAAAATATATAAATAACTCTTGTGTAAGATAAAAGATGGCGCACAAAAATTAACATTGTGTATTCATATATAATCTTATACAATAACTGCAGCCGAGTAAGCAACTGCTCATTGAATATAACCATTAAAGAACTGAAGCCTGGTTTAAATTGACTTGGAGAATGCTATATACTCCTTTAAGAAGTGGAAAAGGGAAAAAAATAATTTATAAAAATAAAAAAAAAAAGTATCGCGTACTCCTGGTGGATCATGGATGTAGTTAAGATTTTGTTAAATACTTTAAAATATATAAGTTCACTTACCGAAATCTCCTTAACTTTACAATGAGTGAAGATAGAAACGTAATGAAAAGGATGTTTGTTAATCTCAATCGAAGTTAAAAAATTGTACAAAACTTGATTTTAAAATACTTGTGTAGGAATAAAATTTTAATAATAACATTGTTTCCAAGATTATGTCCTAAACTGTATATTTAATAAAATTAATTTATTCTAACATAAAATATAACTTAATGCATACGAGAAATAAAATTTCCATTCTTTATTACTCGCTTTTCTACATTTTATTAGCTAAAAAAAAAAATTGGGTAAAAAAATCTATGAAACTGAACTAAAATTAATATACATATTAACAAAAAAAAAACAAAATAGTAATATATTATAAATGCGAACTTTCTGTTTATTTTTTTTTGTCACTGGACACTACCTTATTTATTCCGGAAACTTTTATTGTGGGAATACCTTTATATCTTTATTTCTTTTAAGTTAATAAAAAAAAATTATAATAAATTTATAAAAAACGAGGAAGATTATAGTTGCCCTTGTCAACTTTTAGATACCCGTGCATACCCACTAACCGTTATTTATTTTCCCTATGCTATTATAAATATTACAAAAAAAATATAAGAAAGTAAAATAGTTAAAAAAAAATTTAACTTATTATCCCATAATTTTTGATTAACTTATTATCCCATAGAAAAAAAAAATAGCCCACCCTAAAAGTTGGTCCAAGTGATGTCCAACTTTGCCAACTAACTTGCCCTATTACTTTTTTTGCCCAGTTTTGATTTTAACCTCGTAGCTCCATTAGATCCACTGTTATCGAATTGACAACTTTGTATGGCATCTGCCCGAAAACGGGGCCGTAACATTTTGAAACTTCATATAAGTGCTCGCGATTCATTATATAACTAACAGTGTGTAATTTTTATCCTCGTAGTATAATTAGTTTCCAAGAAATTCATATTGGTGCAAAGAAGTTGTATAGCAGCCCCCCGAAAATGGGGCCGTAACATTTTGAAACTTCATATAAGTGCTCGATTCATTATATAACTAACAATGTGTAATTTTCTTTCAAGGTAGTATAATCAGTTTCCAAGAAATTCATATTGGTGTAAAGAAGTTGTGTGGCAGCTCCCCGAAACCTTGATCTGATCTTAACCAAAAAGAATAGGGAACCTCAAAAATGTCCAGAAAATGTTGTGTGTGAATTTCAAAACTCTTGCTTTAATTTTTCAATTCTATATCTTATACATAATTAATTTTTAATTCACGAATATATTAAACTTAAGTAAAATCAACTTCATATCAACTTCATATGATCATTTTCATATAATGATCATCATAATAGATAATAATCATCATATTCATAATGATTATATCTATCAATATCAAAATATACAAAGCATGCAAAATATTACACATATACATATTATTTATGAAGCCATTTACTTAAAAAAAATCTTTGTGTTCTTTTTAGCTTATCTTAAATAAACTACGCATCATTTAAATCATATGGAATCGTAACTCGAAATCGTTATCTACAAAAAAAAAAAAAAACAAAAAAACAAAAAAAAAAAAATCATATAATTTCATGTTAAATACAAGATGCATATCAAAATTTCAGATTTTTATATGAAAATATTGGAGTTAAAAAAGTTAGTTGTTCGAGAGCTACCCGAAGTTTTGGTCCGATCTTAACCAACAAAAATAGGGAACCTAGAAATTAATTAAAAAAATATTTTGTGAAAATTTCAAAACTGTAGCTCTTAGTTTTTGAGTTATCGAGCTGACACACAGACGGACGGAGGGACGGACGGACAAACACACATAGCTAGATCGACTCATTTTTCGATTCTGAGCCGATACGTACCCTTGACACTATATCTAGCTCGTCTAGATCGATGCGTTACAAACGGAGGAGCAATTTTAATATACCCGATGTCATATATGTATGCACTGGTATAAAGAAACAATTTACTGCGATAGCTAAAAAAATTAATTGTATTGTATTATTAAATGATTTATTTAATATGATCGTAATTACATTTTTTCAGGTATTTTAAAAAATTTAAAACATCGCAGTATTAAAAATAGATGTTTGGTGGAAGTTTCATAAATGAATTAGAAGAATGTTATATTTTTCTTTTCTGTATGCATCAATACATTCACGCATGCAGCTTAATTGGGAATACAGTACAAAAACTCCTGCAGGAGTTGTAAAAAACACAAGTAAATATATTAAACATATTTCTTGCAAATATTTGGCCGTAGCTATGGCCAAATATCACCCACCGTTTTTTCACAACCGTTGATGAACCGTTTTGCCACAACCTTAACGAGCTTTTTAAACACAAAATCAAAAAAAATTGATCTGAACTTTCCGAGTTGACATAAAACCAAAACAAAAACGCAGAACTGTGAAAAAACTCATATGAGTGCAGCGGAATCAAAAAGACGCAACTATTGTGAATAGAGGCCTCATACAGACATGAGAAATTCACCTATCTACATATCATACATTTAGATTATATGTGATGTGTTCGTCATGATCTGGATTTTATAAGGATGCCTTTAAGAGGAATAAATTGCCTTTTAAAGAGGTTAGGTATATACCAAACAACTGTTATACTCTATTGCTTTAAAATTTTTAAAATTTTATGCAAAAATAATAAAGGTTAAATAATAATGAAATGTGAATCTTCGTTATTATTCAAATATTGTGAAAAGAGAAATACTCAAAACAGGAAACAAATTTAATGGAAACTGGTTATATGGTTTATTTAAATATCGAGAAGACTAAAGTAATGGCCACTAACATCAACAGACTACGTAATAAACCACAAACTACTTAAATATGTAGATAACTTGCACTAAATAAGCTGATCATAAATAATAATGGCGATATAAATACCGAAGTTGAAAAAAGAATTATAAAGGCCACGGCAATGTCCAGGGGTACAAAATTAAGAATAATCGGAACCTGTGTAAAAACTACCATAACATATGTAAGTGACGTATCTTAAAAAACTACAGATTTTCATTAATAAGTGTTTATGAATCATGTATGCAGAGTATACTGGCCAAACACATTAAGCAACCATGATCTATGGAAGCTTGCCATGAAACTGATTGGGCAAAAAATCAAAAGAAAAAATGGAAATGGATAGATCACACACTTAGAATGCCGGACATAGACACACGACACACCGTAAGAAAGCTTAGCAAGAGAAGCAGACAGAAATGTCTGGTACATAATATATGAGAAGCATATCCCAAGAGGAGTATATACTTTCATTATATTCTTCTTCTTCTTCTTTTTCTTCTATGTCACTTGAGCCCATTGTCGAACCTTGGTCTCCTTAATCATCTTATACATTGTATAGCTTTGTGTTTCATTTCATTCTAAATTGGCCCTGGACGATAATTGGTCCGATAATTTTTCGCAGTATTTTTTTCTCGAAATAAGAAAGTAGACTTGCCGACGTTCGGATGATCGTAAACGTTTCTCTGTCGTAACATAACACCGGTTTGATAAGAGATTGGTACAGCTCAAGTTTACATTTTCTTTTCACTTCTCGAGATCTCATTATTTTAAACACAGAGCAGTATGCTTTATTTTATGCCTATCTTTCGAGGTACCTCTAATGTTTCATCGTTTACACTTGTTATTTCGGACCCTAGATAGGATATAAATTTTTACTATTTCTACGTTATCATTACTAAAAGTAATATTCACTTCTCTCTCTGTTTACGTATGCTGCGTATTTTCATTACACTATAAACAAATCAGTTCAAAACTGCTTGTTTTGTTGTATTAATTTTTTTAAAGCTTTTATTACGTCATTAATGTAAATGTAATGTTTAACTACATTTACTACATTAATCTTCTATATATATAAAAATGAAAGTTTGTTTATTTGTTTGTTTGTTTGTTTGTTTGTTTGTATGTTTGTTTGTTTGTAGCGAATAAACTCCTAAACTGCCC
This sequence comes from Dolichopus griseipennis, assembly GCA_963082915.1. Classification (NCBI taxonomy): domain Eukaryota; kingdom Metazoa; phylum Arthropoda; class Insecta; order Diptera; family Dolichopodidae; genus Dolichopus; species Dolichopus griseipennis. The sequence goes on along the minus strand of OY720441.1, from coordinate 30,274,925 downwards.
AGCCGATTTTCATGAAAATTTGTATATAGGGGTTTTTGGGTACGGAAGGAAATCGTGGCCCAACAATTTTGCTCTAACGGACCGCCAAGTTGGGGCTGTGGTGCAAGTATTTAAACTTCTTTGTTCTAAAATGAAAACGGTTTGACCGATTGACTTCAAATTTTGTATACGTGATGCTCTTTGAGAATTGAGTAGACACTATTAACAGTTTTGGAATTTGTTAACCCATGTCGGGCCGACGGGTGGTCAAAAAAAATTTTGGGTCCAAATTTTGTCCGATTTTACGAAATTCTGCTTTGGCTTTAAAGAAAGCCCCAAAAAAAATTTTGTTGAGTTCCATTAACCCAATGCGGCCCAACAGCTTTTTATAGGTTTTTTCAATACCTTACTCTAAATTCGAAACGGTTTGACCGATTGACTTCAAATTTTGTATACGTGATGCTCTTTGAGAATTGAGTAGACATTATTAACAGTTTTGGAATTTGTTAACCCATGTCGGGCCGACGGGTGGCCAAAAAAAATTTTGGGTCCAAATTTTGTCCGATTTTACGAAGTTCTGCTTTGGCTTTAAAGAAAACCCCAAAAAAAATTTTGTTGAGTTCCATTAAAACATTGCGGCCCAACAGCTTTTTATAGGTTTTTTCAATACTTTACTCTAAATTCGAAACGGTTTGACCAATTGATTTCAAATTTTGTATACGTGATGCTCCTTGAGAATTGAGTAGACACTATTAACAGTTTTGGAATTTATTAACCCATGTCGGGCCGACGGGTGGTCAAAAAAAAATTTGGGTTCAAATTTTGTCCGATTTTATGAAATTCTGCTTTGGCTAAAAAGAAAACCCACAAAAAAATTTTATTGACTTGCATTAACCCATTAGGGCCCAACAGCTTTTTATAGGTTTTTTCAATACCTAACTCTAAATTAAAAACGGTTTGACCGATTTTCTTCAAATTTTAATATACGTGCTCCCCTGTGAGAATTGAGTAGACACTATTAACAGATGTGGAATTTGTTAACCCATGTCGCCCCGACGGTTGGTCAAAATAATTTTGGAAGATAATATTGTCAAAATTTGCGAAGTACTGCTTTGACTAAAAAGAAAGCCTCAAAAAATTTTGTTGATTGATTTGGAAGCAAATTACGTCCATTTTTGCGTAATACTGCTTTGCCCAAAGAGAAAGTGTAGTTCCGTTAACCCAGTGGGACACAGTGGTTTTTAATAGATTTTTGCGTTACTTAACTCTAAATTAGAAACGATTTGACCGGTTTACCTCAAATTTTATATGTGTGAAACAACTTGAAAATAGAGTTGAGTCTGCTAACAGTCGGTCCTACGATTTTTCAAAAAAAATTTTTTGGAAGTAAATTACATCAAAATTTGGAAAGTAGTTTGTACTGCTTTGAATTACAGAAAGTTTCAAAAATTACTAGAACAATCCTAGAAAAATGGTTTTAAAAAGATTGCTTTCATTCATTTTAAAATTTACATGTGTAAACCGAGTGTAATTTTTGTGTTAACTTTTTGCAGTAACATCAACTTCAATTAAACCTCCATTGAGAGGCGCAGCAACGCGCACCGGGTATTAGCTAGTATAATATAATAATGTAATTTTCCGCACACTCAGAACTCGTACCCATGGTAACTCGTAAACCAAGATGAAGTTTTAATCGAAACAAAAAACACCATATGATTTTTTTTAATAAAAAATTTGCTGCTTTAAAATATAACTTCAGAACACAACGCATTAGTTTTAGAATTCTTCTTTAGAAAATCATCGACTAAATATGTACATTTTAAAATATTAAAATACTAGATTTTAATCATAGTTTTTCTTAGTCTTCTATGACAGCATTATCAATTAAACCCAATTACTATTACAAACTGGAAAAAGTTTTTTTTTTTTTGCGGTTTGTTTGCTGGTATCCTAAAAGTAAAAATTTTAAAATACTAATACAGTATTATAATATGTGTACATATGCATAAATTAAAAAAAAATTAATCAAAGTTTTGGTGGTCAATGACGTGTTAACACTATATTATATCAATAATAGTATAAGTTTTTTTTTTAAATAATAAAATACCAAATATCTGGTTAATACAAAAAATAGTTTAATTCATTAACCAGTCAGTATACACTAACGTATAAAACGTGATAAGCCGGTACTCCATATTCTTAATAGTTAACAATTTTTTTTAACATGATTTAACATGATTATAAGCGTGACTCTAAAATATTATTATTTTAGATATAATTGTTAAATATATATTACGATATAGAAAATAGTTAACACTATTAAAATAATAACGATTAAAATCAAACATAACTAAATGTGATTCTAATCATATTCAGTAACTAATTTTATATGTAATTAAATGTCATTATTAAAATGTAATTTATCCATTTATTCCAGATCTTAACAAACAACGGTTAAGATATTTTTACTAACTGTAAAGTTCATTGTAAACATTTTGATTAGTTTTAAAATACATTTAAAGGTATGAACCTAAAGCTAAGATATTAGGACACACATAAAACGTGTAGTAAGCCACTGTAGTTAGCAATTAGTTTGTTATTTTAATTACTTTAAATGTTTTAGCCTTAGTTGTAGTGTTACATTACAACATGATTGTTAATTAATGTTTCATTACTAAAAATTCTAAATAGTATCCTGTTTAATTTCCTTGTCTTAATTCGCTAAATAATTAAGGAAGGGTAAACACCTTAGTATTTGTTTTCATTTCATCAATTTAATCGTCAATAAATGATTTTATTTGATTTGAATTTAATGATTTATTCATAATTTGTGTGGGTTGCTTGACATTTCTGTAATTATACGTTTAGTAATTATTCGAATAGTACACAAATAAATTAAGAACATTATTCAGAATATTATGTTCGTGAAATACTTAAAACAAATACATATGATTTTAAATTGATTTGACAGATACAATTCAGTTCTATAAATTTGTCAGGATTTTTTTTTTTTAGATTGTTTTTGACATTTGTGGTTGAATTGTTTTTGAATAATTGTGGATTTTTCAGTTTAAAGAGTGCAATTACATACTATAGGTACTTTAGTATTTGTATTTTACTCAAAACTGAACATATAATAAAATAGGGTATTTCATGCTGAAATTCTCGAAAACGTTACCAATATTTATGATTAACACGTCTCTGGAAGGAATTGTTATCTTAGTTTCGCGAGGTCAAATGGGAATGGCTGCTTTCAACTATGGCGTGATAATATTTAAACCTGTCACAATTTTTTCTAGTAATCGTAGCAGTTAGAAGAAATTTTACATTGCTATGGATTCGGAACATGGAAACATTTTATGAAAATAATATGCTGCATTGGAGCAACAGGTGGAACTGCTATCATTGTATGAAAATATGAAATAGATCAGGTATTGAAACCTCCTTGGACTTAATCAGAACTTTAATATAGCTGACACTTACCAATTAAGGAATGCGCATTAAACTATAGATATTTTATAAAATCATCAAGCAAAGCACTCAAACTAGTAAAGTTTCAATGATCACAATGAGAAAGAAGACATTGCATGCGTTCCTTTTATCAAAAACGATAGATGAAGAGTACATGGGAGTAGTTTGTAAATGGAACGCTAATTTTTGTTCCAGGTGTAGATAATTGTCAGATTAATTGTCATACATATATTTGACATTTTAAAACTATCTCTCATTTGAGAATCATTAATATATTTACATTTTGAAAATAAATAGAAAAAATTAAGGTTTATTGCTGATATATACGAAATAATATTTTTTAAAATGGAAGAAATTAGTGCTTATAGGTTATCAAATATAAAATATGATTTAACATTACCTATACAAGTGAAAATCCATATATTATAAATGATTTGAATTAAAGTCACTGTCGCCAACAAACCTTAATCAACCAAACTGCTATTTTTTTAAGAGATATCGATATTTTTAAGTTTTATTATTGATTTGCACTAATGATGTTAATTGCTTTTAACTTCAACAGCTGGGTAGACCTTTTATTAGAGGCCAATCGTTTATCTATAGTTCGATTCATTTACCATTCGTCATTGGATTCAAATTAATGACATAGCACTTGACTAACTTAATATGTTAAAAAAACTACGAAATATAAATAAATAATTCAATTGAATAATATAGCTCACATATACAGAAATACCTCATAAAACAAATATAAAATTATTACAATATATAACAAATCGAATTGTCTCTATTGAAATCTATGACGTTTCTACATGTTTTAAGACCTTGTATATGACCACTAGCTGTCCTGCCGTTCCAACATATACCTTAAGTATGGCCAGGTTTGTTAGCCTTATAGTTACACAGTTGACTTAAAACGTATTTCGTAATGTATTGCTAAGAAAATATCTGCTAAAATATTCATCCAAAGGTTTAAAAAACTAGCCTAGATGACTACTAGTTGGTCTTTAAAAAAAACTTAACTTTTCAATATCTCCAATATATTTGAACTGATATTCTTTAATCTGTAATCAAAACAGGTAGCAGTTCAATAATTAAAAATAATAATTAATATGATTAATTAATGGAACAAAAATTATTATATCAATTGTAAGTTCTATATTTAGCTTTAAATTGTTATATCAGAAGACTAGTTTTATTCGATTTTAAATTTAAATGAAATTTTATCAATACAAAATTAACCAAATTAATATTATAATAATTTAAAATAAAATGCCATTTTATTATTTCATTTTTTATTCATCATTTTTTTTTTTTTTTATTATTCACATAATTTATTTTTGAATATATTCTTTTATTATTAAAATATTAAATAAAATTATAATATTTGGCATGTGGTTAAAATAAGTTAAAAAATTATGAATCATAACTTGTCAATATGAAATAAATTTTTAAAATAAATATATTTATAAAAATTCGATTTATTTTTATTTTTATAGAATTTAAATCATATGAAATGGCTCCAATATGTCTCTATATATTATTTAAATTATTCAGTTTTATTAAAATTTACAAGAAGAAAGAGAAAGATAATGGCTAAAGCTATTTTTACTATATTATCTATTTTGATTTAATTTTTAATTAAATAATTTGTTTTATTCTTTAAACTTACGTCAATAATTTTGAATCTATTTGCATCATAAATGCTTGAAATTTAAATGATGATATTGTTAGCCGTTAATAAATATCTTTAATTTATGATGACTATTTGTAATGAAATACCGACCGATACTTCCTGTTTCAAAAAAAAAAAAAAAAAAAAACAAAAAAACAAAGCATATGTAGTAAAATTAGTATATCTTCTATATATTTCAAAATATACCAGACACATTATATTTTTAACTAATGCAAATTTTTTAAAAATTTTTATTTTGATTTTTGTTTTGCTACTTCTTTTATTTTTTTTTTTTTTAACACAAACCTAATTCTATAATTGTACAAAGATTGATAAAAATTTATATTAATTTGATTTTAACAGTCGAGTTTATATATTTCGAACTATTAATTTAGTGTTTCATTTTATTTATCCGTCGGTGCAGGTAGTAGCTGCAGGTAGTCTGTATAGACGAATAGTTTGGTGGTCTTGATAAAGTCAATAGTCAACAGAAAACAGCTATGGAGTATTTGATTAACCCATTTGGTAAAAACTCAAGAATTTCTACATCTTCTTCAAGTGTGAACAGTAGAATCCTGAGTTGTACTTCAGAAAGTGCAGGAAATTAGGACAGTTAGTGAATCTTAAACCCCCAAAATTAAGAAAAAACAAAGCTGCACGAAATCCAAAGAAAACAGTTCAGAGGTAGACGCTATAATAAAAAATTTAGTAAAGGAGTTGACAAATGAAATTTCCAAGCTCCAAGTTGAAAATGCAAAGCTAAAACTAAATAGTCAAAATTATCTTTTCTTGGATGAAGCCGATTCTGGAAAAACGAATAAAGTGGCTTACGAAGCAGATGGAAAAGAACTGGAAAAGAAAATGGAAGAGAAACTAATTAGATTTTAAAATCTAAAAGAAATTTGAAAAAAAAGCAGAAAAATTCCAAGAGGATCGTCTTTCTGTGATACAAAAAATAATCCAAATCGGCACAAAGAAAGTTTCGGCACCACCAAAGAGTCAAAAAAGAATAAACTAGCAGCCTACTTCAATTGTTAGAATAATTAAGTAGGAAAATATGAATATCAAAGTCAACCAATTAAAAATTAACGTAGAAAATTAAAAAGAATATAGACCTCTAACCTGGGCCACACGTACGAAAATAAATTGACAAGTCCAATGAAAGTTACAGACAGAAATATGCACCCTTCATGTGAGCCAAACAATGTTAAAAATGAATTCTCATTTATTTTTAATAAAGCTTTGTTGCATCAAAGTCATATTCGGCGACAAACCTAAAGATTTTGATTAGTTAAAATATTCACTTATATATTAAAATATCCAGCCGATGGGGCAGTAGTTGTGGCGACGATCTTTCATGCGAATGATCCCGGGTTCAATCCCTAGCTGAGTAAACTTAATAAATTGTATATAGCAAAATAAAAAAAAAATTATATAAAAATAACTTATAATTAAATACCTAATAGTCTAAAAAGTAGAAAAATTATAATTAATAAACAAATAAAATATATAATATTATACCTATAATCGTGTTCCCGAAATAACCTATAACTTAATAGTAAATAAAAAATTCACTTAAAATATCTAAACTTATGCATCTCACAAATTGACAGCTTAGACATATGCATATGCGACATGACCAAATCCAACAAACATCTATTCTGTAAGTCAAGAGATAGGGGGATGCAAAATCGCAATGACGCCTTGCGGGAAATCTAGGAAAACGCAGTGACATTTTGCAGAGAAGTTTGCCGTCGTTTTTTCCTCAAGTTGTGAGATTGGAAATCATACGGAATAGCTACAGCAGACGCTAAATGATTTTTTCCATGTGGGAAAAACGACGCCAAATTTTTCCGCAGAGAACAAACGATTAACGAAACGGAAACAGAGCCTCGGATATAGAAGCTTTGTGGAAGCCCTAGCCTCCCCCAGAGGGTAAAACGGGAAAAAATATAGTTGGTGCAGTAGGGTTTTGGTGATCAGAAAGTACTTTCTTTCAGTTCAATTAGTAAAATGTTTACCAATCATCAAAAGCACTATTTTAATTCAATTAAATATTAAAAATAAACTCTCTTCTGAAATTAGGTCGATCGTGGTAAATTATAAAAAACAATTTAAAATAACATATGGATTGTTTTGACATGTTTCCTGGTGCATAAATCTCAAAAATAAATATATTTACAATTTTGACACTATTTTAATTTTTGTTTTATTTAAGAAGCAAAACATAAAATGTAAAGGTGTTAATTATACAAAAACAAACAAAACAAAACAACAATTTGCAAACACTAATTTAAAATATAAACATTATATATTGTTTGCATTTTAAGTTTGCAAGTTTTAAAGTTTGATTTTGCAATCAAAATTCTTACCAAAATAATACAAATTATTTTTTTAATTGTTATAATAATAAAAAATTAACAAATAAAAAATTAAAATAAAATTGCTCACAAAATTTTAAATCTTTTAATATTATTTCACCTCACCTAAACTCACCACATAAATATTGATTCTTTTCCTTATTTTTTGTTTTAATAGAAAATTATCAAAATTCAAAGGTTATTTGAAAGTAAAATTGCTTCTATTAACACAGGATTGCAATATATATATAAATATATATATATATATATATATATATACTATTAACACAGGATTGCAATATATATATACTGGATGCAATTCATGTAACTGGCTTAGATTAGGAAACGCATCCAAAAAATGCCTATTTACATTTAGTCAATTAATTTAGTTATTTAATTTTAAAACTGTAAAAAATATGCAGCAAGTACTGTTATAAAGTTTTTAATTAACCGAAGTTCATTATTAATCAAAGTTATAATGTAAAAATTAGTGTGATAGTATGGTTATGATGTAAAAATTTTGAAAGGAATCAAATTTAGTATCAATGACTGGGTGTTGCAGTTAGTCATTAGGCTGCCAACCTTTCATTTAAGTAGCCCAAGTTGGAACGCTAGTAAAAGTGAATAAATTTTTAAAAAAGTTTACGTATCACCAAAATTTTATAATTCTAATAACTGAATAATATAACTCACAGATACAGAAATACTTAATAATTCAAATATAAAATTATTTTAATATATATAACAAATAGATATTTATCTAAGATGTCTCTACGTGTCTTGAAGTAGAAATCATCAGCTTTCGTCTCATGTATTAACTATTAATTGTATGTGAAATTTATTAAAAATCATTCCTATAAGAATACAATACGTCCAGTACATTCCATAATTATGTTAGTTACATTATTATAAATGCTTAGTTGTTACTTATAGATTAATTTTAAAATTCGTTTTGAGAAAGTTCTTCTGTATTTATATAATAATATATGTATATTTATAATCATCTATATATTATTCTTATATACATAAATAATATTATTATAAAAAAAAAAACAATAACTTAAGCTGAGTTCACCTACATTTTAGCGGTGATAATCTCATTTTTATTGTTTTATTTTTTTTTAATTGAATGATGAAGACCATGGTGTATTCTATTTGAATATTTTAACTATCGTTAAATTTAAAAAAAAAAAAATATACAAAATAACTTGTTTTTCTTAAAAAATTAATAAAGTTTGAACTGGTTTCTAAAAAAAATTGTATTTTTTTTTAATTTTATAAAATAAAATAGTAACCAAGATACAAAAAAGGAAAAAACCTTCTTTAGATCGATTGTATATAAGTTTTAATTATTTAACGAAAAAAAAAATACAAAACTACAACTCAAAATTTATTTATGAAAAATTCTCATCTATAAAATAATATTTAGGTATATATTCTTAATGTAAAATTCATTAAAAGATAATCTATTTATTATCTATTATATAACTTGTTGTAGAACTTGCCCAACTCAAACTGTAGTACTTGGAAGTTTCGAAACATAACCTTATCTTAATCGAAACCAATTTCATCTGCCCTAACACAAGTTGTTCCATTTTGTTGGAAACGCATAAATTTTGAAAATTTTTTTGTGGGTTTGTGTGTTTGTGCGCAAAAACTTCAACCAATTTAATAAAATTTGATATGAATACTTTTTTCGTCAATAGCAAGGTGAGGCTCGTAGAAGGGACAAATTGGACCGTGGAATCGGAAGCTTTCCAAATAAAAACACAAGACATTTCGAGTTCCAATTGTTGAAATGAGTTCAATTTTCGTGCTAACTGTTCAGCTGGGTACTGATAAACTATGCATCAAATCAGACTATGGGATCGAGAGCCTTTTATATAAAAACACCAGACACTTTGAGCAATCTCGAGTTCTAACCATCGAACCTGAGGTGGGAAGAAGAGAGCTTTGCCATGAGTAGTAGCTTTCATAAATTGATTCTGGTATTAGGCGGTTTAGTAATTCTAGAAGTTTCGGATATGTCAAGTTCTAATAATTTATCATAATCTCAACCAATTTTAATAGAATTTGATATTAAACAATGCCAAAAGATAGAACGACTTTACAGATGGGTCCAACTCGGTTTACAACTATCGGAATGTGTTCAAATTTGGTGCATTAATATTGGCGTGTACCTATGGCGAGTTCGTATCATAAATTAATTCCTGTGTTATGTGATTTCAAAATTTGTGGTTCTTAGTTATCTTCCGATTAATTGATATGTAAAATCTAAATTTAATATCTACAGACCAGTGAAATGCAATACCACAATCAGTGGTGAAATGCAATACCACAAACATCATCACGAGATCATTACAGCTATCAATTTCATCTACAATCATTTACAACTAACACAGCCCAAAATATTAAATCTTTTCCAAATATAAATGTCTACATTAACTATATTTCCACTTGAAACATATTTGAAAAAATTTAATACGAATAGGTATCGTAAAAGAATTGGTTTTAAGAAAGAACTTTTTCTGTTGGTCCATCGTTTACAAGGCTTCATCTCTTAAAAGTTCGGAAAGGTCCTAAATTTAAATTGTTATAACACATAGGTCTATCTTCAGTCTGAAAATGTTAAACGAAAGTAGCCTTCATTAACTTTATAAAAAGAAATAAATAAAAATTCTTACTATATTTTAATTTACGTTATACAAAATTGAGTTTTTTCGAAATTTTTAATCCCTCATATAATGCCTCGTGGCTGATGTATATTGCTACATTAAGAAACTTAATTAACTTTTTATTAAATCCATGAAATTAATTCTTTATTCATTTTAAAAATTAAACATTTTTATTAAGTTATTTTAATTGGTTTTGAATATTATTGAATTTAAATTGCCTCCACGTTCAGTAATGCAAATACAATGCTTATCAAAAAGTTGTTCATTACTGCTTGTAGAGTATCAGCGGGAATTGCCTCAATTAACGTTCGAATTGATTGTTTTAAAGCGTTCAATTTTGTTGGTTTTGTTTCGTAAACTTCTTCTTTGCAATAACCCCATAAGAAAAAATCAGGTGCAGCAAGACCAGGAGACCTTGAAGGCCAACGGAATATGGAGTTTCATAAAATCAGTTTATTGCGGAATTTTTTCTGCACTTCTGTCATAACTGGTCCGACTACGTGTGAAGTTGCACCATCTTGTTGAAACCAAACAGTATTAAAAGGAATGGGCGCCTAAACTCTTTTTTCTGGGATTGGGATATTCCTCTGTAATTTTAAATATCAATCTGTAGGAAAAAAAAGAAATCGAGAAAATTACTCAAACAGAAAAAATTTTATTGCGATCTATTTTGGTAGCAGCTTTCATCAGCCACCCATATCTTTCAAATCCTTTAAATGAGAAACTTGTAGAGGATTTGATTTTGGAAACGTATGAGTCATTTAACAATATTTTATGTGACCTGCCGTTTAGGTTTAAAACTAAAAATTTGACACCTGTAACATGAATAACTGGTATCGCAACAAAACTTTTTTTGAAGTAATAAACAAAAAATTAAACTCTAAGATTTTACTTCAACTTTGTGTGAACAGATTTTCTTAATTTTAAAGGGGGTTTTGTGTAGAAAATTTTAGAAATAAATTCTTCCATTCCATTCTTCCGAACCAATTTTTTCAATTTTAAACAATTAATTCTGGGAATGTGCTTTTTAAAAACCGTGTTGGTTTTCATAACTTGTTTACATTTTGACTTAATTGAAGCTGTTTTCGGTTTCAATTTCTTGCTTGTTCTTGTTCCTGCTACCCAATTAAAATTAATCCAAATTAAAACTTCTTTTCTAAATTATATAGAGTAAATCTTTTAATTCAACAAGTAATGAAAACACTGAAGTCTTGTTAAAAAAGCACATTTTCAAAATTACATAATGTTCAATTGAAATTTAGTTAAGTAAAGAGTATATATACGGATATTTTTACCAACTGTCAAATTTTAGAAACATAGTTTATCTTAGAATTCTATTAACAAAATATTTTTAAAAGTGTGGCCGTTTGACATCAGTTTAGGAGATATAAGCTCCATAACTACATATTTATTTTAAATATAGTATGCTTTTTCAATCTTTTGGGGCCTGCAGCACCGGAAAAGTTTTGTAAACCCTCAGATAGACAGATGGACAGAGTAAAACCACATAGCCAAGTTTTTTTTTAATTTTTTGAAAATGTGCTAAAAAATTGATATGCAATTTAAATCGAAAACTACAAATATATGATCCTAAATAAATGAACGGCATTGAGGGATACAGTCAAAGTGTACTTTCACCTTTACCAGTTTACTTGATTTACTTCCAACAAAATTTTGATTCAATATAGGTATAAATGATTTTATTCAATAGCTGGCAGGCTTAAGTTCATATTTTTGTTTTTTGTTTTTTATTTTGACTTTTTGGTACATTTTGAAAAAAAAAAAAAAAAAAAAAAAAAACCAAAATTACTAACAATACAAAATGAAAATATATACATATATATAAAACTGAATAAGTACCTATATCTTAAAATTTTTTTCATTGATTGTTTTATAGAGGATCACGTATTACAAAAAAAGACTGGATTGTTTCGGAAGTTATTTATAATTTTTGTTTTATTTTTTTTATCAAAAAATTTACATTGAAAAGGGCATTTACCCAATTATCACAGTAAAAACAAAAACAAAAACAAAAAAACGTCAGATCTGATAATAACAAATAAAAATAAAATCGTACACTTACATACGTTTTACAAATTAAACTATTAAGAACCAGCATAATATATTGTATGTAGTAAGGTATTACTTATTTGCAATTAAGTTAAAATATTATTTTTCTAGATTTTGTCTAACCTTCGTCTTAAATACGAAATCAACTTTAAGACTGAGTCTAAATTTTGTATATGTATACAAAAAAAAAAAACCAAAAAAGAGACAGATTTTGTTCTTATGTTAATATTTTAAATTTTTTAACTCTAATTTATGATTTTTGTTTTAAAATTCAGACTTTATAAAAATTTCAGAAGTTTTTAAATTAATTTATTTCCTTGTTTCGTAAATAATTTTCTATTTGAAAAAATCTCGAGAATAAAGAAGGAAAATTATGAATTAAAAACTTTTTCGAGGGGGTGGCAATAAAATTGAAAACAACTTTTATATGGTTTGCAACTCACCTCGATTACCATATACCATTGGGTTCAAATTAATAATTCTATATCTTTAATATGAAATACTTTATACATAATAGCAATACAACATGTAGCAATATACATAAAAACAAAATATATAAAAATAATTTAACTGAATTATATAACTCACAGATACAGATATGCCTCTTATTATCGTATATTTGCCTATTTATTTTGAGATAGCGACGAAACTATAAGCCTGATTTTAATAATTCATACTTTGATTTAAAGATTGTGATACTGCGGGGTCTAGAAAATTATAACCGTGTCTGTAGGGCTAATAGTTTTAGAGATACATGAATATATAACTTTAGAGTTACCATCATCCAAATTTTAAATAGAAGTACAAAATCTTTTAGTGAAATATTAAGTTAAAAATTAAAACATACATATACATATATTAAAAAAAATTATAAATTATTTTTTATTTATAATTTTATTTATTGAAATTACTTCTAAAATTGTTTGACATAGATTTCGATTTAAAATTTGAATATTAATTAAGAAAAAATATGGATATTTATATCAATTTAATAAATTTATACACACAAATTTCACAAATCAAACTAAAATTATAAATATAGAACAATGTTAAAATAATTTGTATCTTAATAGACATATTATTAGGAGAACTTGTGCTTAAAAAAAAATTTAAATTATATTGTTTAACATCAACAATCCTATCGCATATAAAAAAAAAAGCAAACCAATTTACAAGGACAGTTTGAACCGCACGTGGCATATCATACCAGAATTAAAGTTTATCGCAAAGTTTTGTGCGATTTCAATGATTGATTTTCAATGAATGACTTTTTGCATTTCAAAGGAGTAATTCCTGTTTGCGCAATGATAACACAGTCGATTACGCGGCCTGTACGGTCTTTTAGTTTATATATAAAATGATTACAATATTAACAAAAAGGATTGTATTTATTGAAAATCTAAGATGTTTCAACAATTTATAAGACTAAGATCAATTCTAATAGTAAGAATATAACATGTCTCCCCTTCCATGTACCAATGGAACAGATAGCCGTATTAGCCTAACATTGGAAGATTACGCCTAACATTAGAATAAAAAAAAATACTTAAAACTAACACTTAAAAAATCATATTCTATTTTTATTCTGCTTTGAATAGTATAATCATTGATTAATTTTAATGTCTTATATATTTTAAAATGAAATATTATTTCCGGGACTGTATTTTTTTTTGATGATCTTCTAATGTTGTTTTGTCTACTGTATTTTCGTGCACTTCGTTTTAATACTTGTATAATTACGCTTAAATTAGTCTAATCTAAAAAGTGCATTTTATTAAATGATATCATTGAATTAAAACATGATGCAGACTTGTCTGAATGAGATATTCACTGTTACAGTTAGGATTTTTACATATTTAATACAGGGTGTCTTTACAATCTCCCAATGTTATAAATAATTTTACATTATTGATAGTTAAAATTTTTGAAATCAGTGAGTGAGTTTCTAAAGTGAAATTAATATTAAAAAATATTTTGAAATTAATCCCATGTGGATTGTATAAGTTTTTCTTCTTCCATAGAACGGTTTATGTTATAGAGTTTATAAAGTCTGATTATTTTTTATAAGAGTTCCACCAATCAAAATAAAGTATTCATACCAAATATCATTTAGATCGGTTGAGGTTTGAAATTTTTCTGAAATTTTTCCAAAAGTAGTTTAGTTGAACGGCCAAAGTTTTTGCAAATTTGGTTCGTCTACTGCAGTGGGTTCGAGTAGTTGCCCTACAACTTCTTATTTTATATGAGCATTACTCTATTCCTATGAAGCTGGGTGTCTAAAATTTTGCCAAAAATAGTTTAGTGTAATGGCCAAAGTTACTGCAAAATTTGGTTGGTGTATTGCAGAGGGTTCAAGTAACTGCCATACAACTCCTTCTTTTATATGAGCATTACACTACACCTAATGAAGCTGGGTGTCTAAAATTTTGCCAAAAACAGTTTAGTGTAATGGCTAAAGTTACTACAAAAGTTGATTGGTCTATTGCAGAGGGTTCGAGTAACTGCCATACAACTCCTTCTTTTATATGAGCATTATACTAAATCAAATAAAGCGGAATGTTTGAAATTTTGCCAAAAGTAATTAATCGGTTGATATAATGTTTATATTATGGTTAGACACAGTCTACTCTACTACACTCTTCTTCGTTTTAATTTAATAAGAGCAAAATTTTACTAACCCTGTAATAAAAATAATAATATTGACATTTAAATTTCGATATTAAATTAAAACGAATTAAATAATTTATTAGTTTTAATATTGATGCTTTAATCTAATATTAAATCAAGAATAATCTTAAATTATTCCAAATTAAATCAAAATCAATTTTATTAAAAAAACAAAACAATCAAAACAAACTCATTAACTTATAAATAATTCACTTACGTACATACTATTGTACACATAAGTATTAAGTTTAGCATGAGCATATTATAAGTTCAAGGTATTAATTTCATCAGACATAAAACATAAATTAATCTGAAAAAAAAAAAAAAAACAAAACAAAATAATGTTTCCTGAAATTTTCATCATAATATTGTTTTATTGTTGAATATTTTTTTAATATATTAAACCAAAATGCATTGAGAATCGTCTCATTTTCCTATTAATAGACCAATTACATTAAAAATTATTGTGATCTCGATGTTATCTGTTTTTTTACTCTTAAAGCTTTTTATCGTGAATATTATTCACAAATCAGTAATATTGAATAATATTGCACTTACATATAATATATATGTATATGCATTTCAAAATCAAAACAATTTATGTTGTATGTCCATTTGAAAGATTGTATTAATTTTTACCGGTCAACATTGGACTTGAGTTCAGTTTTATTAAGTTTGCGGAACTATTTAAGTACTTTGCAAACAATTTGTTGTTAGAAAAAAAAGCTTTTAATATTTTTTTCACCGTAACTAATTCAGATTTTACTTACATTGTGTACATAATAAAATACTAATTTATTAGTATATTTTGAAAATAAATATTGAAAGAAATGTGTCGGACATAAAGTTTCAATCTGTTTTTCTGTCCATCTGTGCGGATGTTTACAAGAGTGCTACACCGTTTGTACTGATAATGAAAGCTCCAGGACCTACAGCTCTTTAAAGTTCGAAAAAAACAGTATATTATTACAGTATATGTAAATAAAATATATAACAGTGTTGCCATCCGATATTTATTAATTTAACGTTATTCAAAAGTCAGTTTTTACAAAATTTTTGACCTCTCATATCTTTCAAACGGCTTAAGTTAGAATCTTAAAATTTTGAGAGGAGTTAAATTTTTGGAAACGTATGAGTCATTTAAATTTTTTTTTGTGTGGTCCTACGTTTAGAAGAATTTTTTTTAAAGTAATAGGTATACAAAAATTGAAAAACCACTATTATATTTGATCGTGTGCTAAGTTAAGTTTTTCTTAATCATAAAAGTTTTCCGTAAAATTAAAGAAAATTTTACTTAATATTCTACAATTTTTGCTAATATAATAAAATATTAAAAAAATTAATCAGACCAATGGCGTTGCGATTAAGACTTCGCCTTTCATGAAGATTTCGGATTCAACCCCCGGTCACTTTATATCTAATTGATATATATATCGTACAATTGTATAATTATATCGTAATTTAAAATAACATTTAATAAAAATATGAAAATAACTCTTGTTTTCGATAATAGATGGCCCACAAAATTTACATTATTTTATATAATAGCTACAGCCGAGTAATCTACAGCTTAGTGCATATAACAATTAAAGAAACTGAAGCCTTAATTATACGCCGGAATATTTTTCAATTTTAAAAAGGTGGTTATTTAAAAACCCTTAGTTTTTTTAATTACTTGTTTTTAAACGGGATGGGGTTGTAAGCAACGTATTTTATTTTTTAATTGAGACAGAAAAACTGTCGTGAGTTCAAAAACAAGGTCATGATCTGTACAATTTGTGCACATTTTTTTTTTTTTTTTTTGTATTTTTAATTTATAAAATATAAAAGAAAATAAATTATTAAACAATTTTCGTCCGCATTTATTTACAATTAGATAAACAATAAAAATATAAAGGAATAATATTGAAGTAATATTTGTATTATTTCACTATTTAATTATTTATTGCCGGGATGAACGCAATTAATTTTTTCTATTAATTCAAAGGAACTTAATGTATATGTAAATATGTACAGTACGAATGCAAAAATAGGAAATAAAATTATTTCTTATGAATTAATTTCAATTTATGCATTTTAAGAATAAAAACAAGTTGTTTTTTCTGTTATATGTCAATTTGAACGAAATTAACTGTCATTTTTAATTTTGGTTGAAGGAAACGCTATGAGTTATAAAATAAATTTAAATAAAAATTTAATCGATCAAATTTGTTAAATATTTCTCTTAGAAAAGTAAATTTATTTATAATGCGGACGAGTTAAACTTTCATTTTAATTGTAAAATCTTTAAAAAAATAAATAATTATTAATTTCGAAGATGTATATGCATGTCAAATCTCAGACGTGGATAGTAGTTTGGTAATGTGTGACTGCTATCCAAACTACTATTCTAATTTATTTCAAATTGGAAACATAAAGATAACAGGGTAGGACTCTCTTGCACCAAAATTAAAGTATATGTGCGAAAATATATTATTTAGGTTTTGAAAAACGTCTAATAGGTATCTGAATTGCCACTTCAATTCAGCTTTAAATTTAGGAACATAATGGAAACAGGAACATTCTAGTTCCAAATTTCAGTTTTCTTTATATAATTATTTCGAGAATATTCTTGTTAGATCTTAAGAGATGTGTGGGAGATACGCAAACAACGTATCTAAATAATTCCAAAAATAGGACAGAACAGGGTGTTTTATACCAAATTTCAAGTTTCTATCTTAATTAATTTCGGAGTTATACTTCCACACCACCACCACCACCCCAATTTACCCCAAATGTTGAGAATACAATTAAAATTGAACGAAAACATCCTAGTACAAAAATTTGAATCTATCCTGCGTTCTTTCGTCATTAGTAATTTACAGTATAAATTTCATCAAAATAGCATCATTGTTTTTCAAAGATATATTCTTGTTCGATTCAGAAATTAAATTTCTCCGATCAATTACAAAAGAAAAATAAAATTTTTTTTTTTGGACACAATTCCGGTCAAATAATTTTAATGATCCCAAATAGTAAATTAATCATTTCCTTTCAGCAAATATGTCAACAATTTTTATATCTATACTATAATGAAATAATTTACATAAATATTTTTGGAACTTTATCTATTTTTAAATTTCAAGTTAAAAATAAAAATATGTTATTGATTCGATAATCAAAAACCATTGACGAATTTTTTATTTAGATCTAACCTTGTTTTGTTACAGACTTGTGATCATAATACTGGTATATACTATGATAGTATAAATCTAAACGGCGCGTGCCGTACATGTGTCAAAATTTAAACATATAAAGTTGATTAAAAACATTAATTGAATTTGTCGGTGTGTTGTTTTTTTGCAATATACTTTAATCGGAGGATGTTTTGGATATTTTTACTTAAAAAAAATATTCAAAATAGAAAGAGAAAACAAGTTACTTTAAAAGGTATTTCTTAATAAATTTTGCTTATTGCTAAAAATATAAAATAAAAATTTGATGGTATATATATATTTTTTGTTCATTAACAACTTCTAATAAGAAACATAAAACCATAAATTAGATTCAATTAAAAGTAATAATTAATTAGAAATTGAAGAGTCTCTATACCTAAATTCAGAAGATTTTATAGAAATAAATGGATATAATCAAACTAAAATTGGACAATACATTATAAAAAATTAAATAAAATATAGAAAGTTTTATGTGCAATTAATATTTTCAATACTACAATCGCTTATTATATCATACAATAATTATTTATGTATATTTAATAGTTGTTGGAAAAAGTGACAGATACTGAAAAATTGACACGATATTGAATAATATTAAAACTAGGTGACATCAGAGCTTCAGTACCATTTTTTATGCAATCAATTACTATAAAATATAATAAAAAATTTTATAACCTAAAATTAATTTAAATAAAAAATCCATCACATTTCCTCAAATGCATAAAATTTTAAATTAATTTAAAGTATTGAATGAAATTATCAATTTATTTTTAAAAATTTTCAGGAGTTTTTTTTTCACTTACCCGTATGAACGTAGTTCAAAGTTCAATACTTTACTTTTAAAAAAGTCTGAAATTTTATAAAATTAGTTTCTATATTATTTCACTATAATAGACGGGCCTACATGCAAAAAAAATTGAGTACGATCCAGGAAACATTAATGGAGATAATTTAAAATACGACATGTTCATACCAGACAAACACAAATTTATTAAAAAATTACCTTTGACATTAGATATTGCTCTATAGTTTAAGTTGTAAATAGATTAAGTATGTTAACTTAAGTTAAGCCAATTTTAATAAAACAAGCAGATGTAATAATGATTTTTTTGATAATGTACAATTAAACTGGCATAAATTAACAATAGAAAATATAATTAATAATTGAATTAAAACCGTTTTGCAAACTTTTTTAAGATTAAGTTTGTTAGTATATTGCAGTGAGTAGCTGCCATGCAATTTTTTTTTTAATATGAGCATAACTTAATATATATTTTTAAGGCTGAGTATTTGAAATTTTATCAAAAATAGTTAACTACAATGAAATTTCCATGAAATAAGTCCAGAATATTTTCGGCTAAAAGTAACTAATCTGATGATATAATGTTTATATTTCATTCATTACGGTTATCCTAGAGTTGCCACCAGTCTACTCTACACTAATTCCTTGTTCTTATTTTAATAAATCGATTAATTTTAATGTAATATTTTTTTTTCATTTTTTAAAGTTGAGTTTTAAAAATATTTAAATTTTAAAAAGATAGGTTAATTTAATTAACATGACATAAAACAGATGACACAGGATGACAGTTGAGAATATTTATAGAAACGATGCAAAATTGAACTTATTCTGGATGTAAGTGAACTGAACGGCATCTTTTAATTAATAATTTATAAGTATCGATTAACAATTAAATCTATTCTTTACAAAATCTATATTGTAAAATATCACAATAAATAAAACTACAAAAAACAATTATACAACAAATTTTCATTAAAAATTATGAAAATTATATTAGAGCAATAAATCAACCATATTCTTAACATTTTGTTGACGCGTAAATTATTTGACACACAACTGTTTAACATTGATATAATCAAACCTAAACTTCGTTGTCTGTTACTGGGATTTGAAAATTTCCAAAGATATCTTGCTCCCTTATAAATTTAATATAAGGCTCGATCAGAAAGATGTTTTTATTACAGAAATTAAATTTAAATCCGAATAAAAGCATACAGTGGGCAATATTTAATCCTTAAATTTTGTATTTTGGTTAGTGTTACAATATATTTTTTGTAATTTGGTTAAAATTAGTTTTTTTTCTAAATTTATTTTAAATATTATGTATCATGGACCAGGTAGCTGTAATCGCTGTTTGCAATTTAAAATATGTGCTGCCTAAATTATATGATCTAAATTATAATTTATATTTTTTTTATTAGATATGATCTGACTAGGGTTTGAATCTCCAAAGCCATCATTTTGAAAGGCTGATGTTCTAACCACTACGCCATCGTTCGGATACATTTTAAATTATTTTATATTATTCAACAATCTTTTAAACGTTTTTTTAAAACATAACCAAATTCCTTTTGAACAATTTTAAAAACCTTGTTAAAATTTAATTATATTAATTTTTTTACCAATTTGTGTTAATTATTTACAATATTTACGCGTGTTTAAGTCAGCACTGGTTTTTGAACAACTAACATTTTTTTTACAACAGTTGATTAAATAATATTAATTTTTTTTTTAATTTTATAATATTTTCCTGTTTCAATAAGGAACGTGCAAACGAACTTTTTTAGTTTAAAACGTCATATCTTGTATATAAAATCTTTAAAAAATTAAATCATTAGGAAATATGTTTGAAAGAAACAAAATATCAATTGGTAGATTTTATAATTAAATCTTAAAAAAAAAACATACACGTGTTTAAAAATTTAAATAATAGGGTATTGGGAGATTTATAAACGTTATACTAAAATTTAAAATTAATTGACCTAATTTTGGAAAATTTGGATATTCAATTATTAAGTGACAAGACTGAAGCATCGCCTTTTGAATAAAACGATAACCGAGCGTCGCTTACTTAAAAATTCTTACTGACACAAATACAGGGTGGCGCAAAACGACCAATATGGTTTAAGTGTTTAATAACTTTTTGATGTAATGGTAAATTACAAGTATTATTATTATTTTTTTGTTATACAGTATATTAACGTGGAATATTTTTAGCTTAAGTAACTTTTCGTAATATTTGACCGCTGTTCTGTTATGTACTGTTCCATTTCCAATTCCCCAAGTTTCCTTCACAAAATTCTGAAATAAAAATAAAAAATATAAATAAATTTAAAAAGTTATTAAACATTCAAACCATATCGGTCGTTTTGCGCTACCCTGTATAACATGTAGAAACGTCTTAGATTTTTTATATTTTTCATAACTTTTCGTAATTGTTGATCGCAGTTCTGTTGTTTACCATTTCCAATTCTCCAAGTTTTCTTCACACATTTCTGAAATAATAATAAAAAATATAAATAAATTTAAAAAGTTATTAAACATTCGAACCATATCGGTCGTTTTGCGCCGCCTTGTACAAATAGATTATTAATTCGACTGCATCACAATAATATCGTTACACTTCTTTCTTGGCAATTTGTATTTCATTATGACGTATTTTAAATAATATTTTGTATTTAAAAGTCAACCTCAACGGTGGTTGAGGCGATGCGAGTATTCAACCATTACCTTTTCAATGTCAAATGTCAAAATAATGTGTCTACTACAACTCCGTCACTAAACTCAATATTAACAAAAGATTCTGAAAAATATATTAAATACCGTAAAAATTTAAGAGAAAATCCAAAAGTAAAATGTTATATTACGTTATATTATGTAAATGTTATATTGATCTGGCAGGTGTTTGCTGTTTTATTTATTTTTAGTACCAGACAATAGTAAATACTGTTTGATAATATTAATCCTTTGCCTATTTGACATTTGAACTTCTTATTAAATTATTTATATACACTATATTTTTATACCCGTATGACTATTAGTCAAAAGGGTATACTAAATTTGCCATTACGTTTGTGACGCAGAGACAAATTCGCATATAGACAAATCAGGCATAAATTTGTTTTTATGCCGTCATCGCTATTCAGTCATCCAGTCATTTTGGTCCACGGTTTCGAATAATTGCCTTATTGAGTAACTTACTTATGTGAGCATTACACTACACCTAATAAAACTGTATGTTTAAAATTTTACCAAAAGTAATTAACCAGATGGTATAATGTTTATATTACGGTCATACGGATATCCCAGAGTTAAAGTTTTTTTAATATTTTGAATCATTATGTGCTGGTTATTAGCTATTACAATTCTCTTATTCTACATTATTAATATGATAGATACGTAAATTACCATTTTTCATTACAATTCTATCAATTAAAAAGTGATTGAAACACAGATTA
Organism: Dolichopus griseipennis; assembly: GCA_963082915.1. NCBI lineage: Eukaryota > Metazoa > Arthropoda > Insecta > Diptera > Dolichopodidae > Dolichopus > Dolichopus griseipennis. Next base: position 30,252,553 of record OY720441.1, on the reverse strand, counting down.
CCTTAACTTAAAATCAGTAAAAAAAAAAAAAACAGAAGGTGTCATTTAATATTACTATAATAATAAGTGAACTGGTGGCGTCAATTTGATTAATAACTTTTAATAAAATATTTATGAAATAAAAAAAAACGGTAATAAAATATAACTTTACATATGAATAATTTGCATATAAATCATATTTAAATTATTATAATGTCTTAGTATTTTATAAATTAGTCATTATTCAAAAGTTTAACGGAAAAAAATAGTTATAGAACTAACATTTATGACTTGCAGTTTGATCTATTCGCAATATAAGTACTTAATAAACAATTTCAATTTGATTTATAAAAGAAATTGATCGCTTGGAGTTCAACATTTAATATAAGTACTAATGTACTTTCTAAATAATAAGTTTTAAAAGACAATTCAAACTTAGTTAACAAATTAGGAGAAATTTAAAAATTTTCAAACAATACGGTTCTAATCATAAATAAAAATAATTTTAATGCAAGGAACTCTGTAACCCCGCCCGCCCAGCTTTATGCCATTGTATAAATCCATATAAAAAAGTGATTCCAGATAATTACGTGAGGATGAGTTGTCCTGACCCCCAAATATTAAAACTTATATTATGGTTTACATAAATTCGCATCTAACTCCGCACATAGGCCTCGAAGGACTAAAAGGCTCATTTATACATGAAAGTCGAAAACACAAAGTTAAGACGAAAAGTTTTTTGGATACTATTATCTTTTTCACCAGAGTCATGTGCATCAAAATCGTACATTGTTATATATTTTAACTGAGTCATATACAATATCAAAGGCGTACTACAGCAAAAACTTGACAATATCTTCGATATGGATAGCTTGTAGTTTAACAAATATGCGTATATTATTCTAATTATAGGAATGCATTTTATTTGTTTGATTTGAATTTTTTTTTTAAATTTTTTTTTTTGAATTTTTTTTACCAACTATTTTCGGGAAAATAAAAATTATATTAAAATAACATTTATATGATATTAGTGTTCAAAAATTAAATCCCTTCAGTTTTAAATATTTGGGACTTTACTAACTTTTTGCCAATATTTGAAAAAAAAAAATCCAAAAATTTATTTGGAAAAAAAATCTGCTTCCAAATACTTTGGAATGTGAATTCATTCAACTTTATATTCGTTTTTTTTCAATCAATCTGGTATTTTCGGGTATTTTGGGTGCTTTATATGTTCACATTTTGATTTACTTTTGATTGTTGCGTGTCTTTTGTCCGATTTGATTTTTTTTTTGGAATCAGACCATATTTTTTTTTTTTTTGTTGATTTTTCCCAAATTTTCAAATTCAAACATTTGTAAAACAATCGAAGATTACAAAACAATATTAAATATTTTGATACTTAAAAAGGTTACATACCAAACAATCGCCAAGATATATTAAAATTCTCACAAAAATACAGATTAAAATTCAGAATATTTAATTTTTTAACATAATGTTATATATGTCATTGTTGATTACATCAGTAGAACCTTATTGTAAAATTAAATCTGTAGATTGAAGAATTTTATTATTACCAAAGTGCTTCCAAACAATGTCGAACTAAAAAATCTTTCACAATCTCTCAAATCGGAAAGTGTTAACGGATTCAAAGGGGACATTTGGCATAATTTCAGATTTGTTCTTGTGTATTGTATACTAAATTTTTAAAAAAAACCTGAATATAACTTTCAATAAACTATTTACCACAATTAAATACCATGCAATTTTTTTTTATTTTCTTCGGGCATTTTTACAGTTTAAGATTTCAGAATTCGATTGAAGACAAATATTTTTAAAAATAATCTAATATACATATACATGTATTTAAATAAAGCATGTATATATACATACTTTATTATTAAAAATATTTTAATAAAGATTAAATCAAATCCATTCAAAAAAATCCATTTTTTCTTTATTTTTGTATTTGATACAAATTCAATTCTTCCAAGTCATCAATCAGAAAAAAAAACAAAGCTTTAATTTGTTTTTCTTAATTCTAATATCCTCCATATTTTCATATATGAAGAGGACGAGAAGCTGTTGAATTCTTTTTTTTGTTATTTTTTTCATTGGCAAATTTTTCAAAATACTATTCAAAAAATTGGTTTATTACTTTACTTCTGTCCATTTGTTGAAAAACTTTTCCAGCTTTTAAGCGAGAGAGCGATTTTGACGCGACAATTTCAGTTCATTTAAATGTCATCTTTTGATATCAAATATGTTTTTAAATTTATCTATAGAACCCATTTTGATTTGTAAATAAATTTTTTTTTATAAACAAACAAAAACGACAAGCAAAACTTATTTATTAAAACATCAAATTTTCGTAGTGTGAATACCAAATTTTATAACGTCATGTTATACAAACGCTATAATATTTATAGACCCGTAGTGTGAATGGGTATTAAAAATATAAAACATTTCTTCATGTTTTAAGGCTGCGTACTATTTCATGTTTAAAATGTATTTGAAATTCGTCCCTATACCAACATATACCTATGGTTTAGATAAGACTAATCATTCAGCAGTTTATATATTTGAATATTAGATAGAATATATATTATAAGAAGAATGTAGATTCTATCACGTGTTCACATAAAGCTTAAGCTAACGCATAAATACTAACTCATATTTAATAATAAAAATTAAAAAAATATTGTAACTATGGAGTTAGTTAGGAGTATAACGAAAACTTTTACCGTTTTTAACTAATTATTTCTTTTTATTTCAATAATGCAATTTATCAAGCATTATATTTACGTAAATAGAGAGTTTACCTACTTCTTGTAATATATATTCTTTGATTTCAATAATTGAAATTTAAAATGTGCTGTTCCGAAAACCGTTAGTTTTATATAACATGATTATTATTATTGCAATTTTTTTGTTGTTGTCATCATTTATTGTGAACTATTTGACTTAACCTATTATTATTCTTGTCAAAGGAACAAATAAATAAAAAAAAAAAAACAAAAAAACAAATCGATTCATTTCTTTATATTTTTATATTATACCGATACATTTTAAATACCTAATTATAATTGGAATAAGAATCGAAAAAAAAACAATTTTTATAATAATATCGATATATCATTTAATAAAAATTTTATAAATAATTTGATTATTAAAAAATATTTTATTTATTTTTTTTTTTGTTTTAATTTACCACGCAACTTATAGTTTAAGGCTACATATTATCAATTTTCTTTAATACTTTTTTAAATATATTTTTATTCATGCACCCTGAATTAAAAGTAGGGGATAACCAAACCAAAAGAAGAAAAAAAGGGTGCTCTAAAAATTAAACCTTTATTTTTTGATTATTATTAGCCTTTTTTTGGATATAATTTTTGTAGTTTTAAGAATATGATTATTTAACTTTATTTGATCGTTTTATTTTTTTTTATTTCTTCTGTTTTTTTATTTTAATGGTATTCATTCACAAAAGGATTGCAAAATTTTCTTAAATAGTATTATTTAAAAATAAAATAAAAATATTTGGTTTTTTTTTTTTTTTAATTCATTTTTAACTTTAGAAGCACCTGAAAAATATCGATTTAGGTATTATTATGTGGTTGGTGGAATTTTGATATTATTGTTAATGTCCTTAAATTACATGGTTTGGAATTAGTTTAAATCCAAAACTTTAAAACTATATACGAATATATTAAATTCGTTTATGGGTAAGTTTAAAAATTTAAACGGCTAATTTCATTTCCGATTAGAAATAGTTTTTTCATTTTATTGGACATGGTATATAAAATTATTTTTTTTTTTTTTTTTTTTTTTTTTTTTTTGATTATAGGGTAAATAAAATAATATTTAAAAATATTTTTTTTAAATGTCTATCAAAAAATATTGAAACAAAAATTAAACCGACTCTTAAGTGTCAATGTCCAAAAAATTTTAATATTAAAATTTTATTTTGCGGGATCAAAGTTCGTAGTGGTAAAAGAAAAATGTATCTTATTTAAAATTAAATTATAATATATTCATAATAATTAATAACATCTTAAAGAGTTTAAATTAAATATTTTTTAATTTTTTTTTTTATTTAGCAGACCAAAATATCGGTTTCTTTGCTATAGAAATAATTATAGTCAATATTATTATTATTGTTTTAATTAGACGATAGCCGCCTAGTCTTGCATTCCATTGTCAATAATATACTTAATATTATTCTACTTTCTTTTTCCTTTTCCACTAGTATAAGGAGTATAGCGCATTGACCAAGTCTAGGCTTCAATTTCTTTAATGGATATTATTATTTAGTCATTGATACTCGTGATACAGTGATACACATCTGTAGGTATTGTATAAGATTATGAATACACACATGTTAATTTTGTAAGCCATCTATTATCATACGCAAGAGTTATTTATATATTTTTATTAAATCTTATTTTATATTACGATATAATTGTACAATGTATGTTTTGAATTTGATAAAATGTTGGGGTTGTTGGGTTAAATCCCTTCTTGGTGAATTTTTTTTAATTTCAATTAATATTTTTTTTTTTTTAATTACGTAGATACTTGTTTAAATTTAAAATTAAATAAATTTGTTTGTTAATAAAACATTTGAAATTGTTTTATAGATTTATTTTGTTTCAATAATGATCTATTTCTCCATCTATTAACTTTTTGTATACATATTTTTAAAAAAGTTGATGTTGTATATTGATTCACAACATTTGTTTAAATTCGAATCGAAATACTTGTTTGTTGCAAAAATTCTATAATGTACCTATTCAACATGCATTTTATGGACAAAAGTTGTATTAAATAAATATTTTGAATTGAGTTTTGCTTTATCAAATGCAAATTATAAATTTTATATTTTGTTTTTTCTATTATACCTAATCAAAAAAAAATTTTAACTATAGTTAAAAAATATATTTTTTGTTTGATTTCTATGATGCATTTCATTTGGCTTATTTCAGTGATGAGAGAAACTTTGTGAAGACTTCCTACAGAAAAGCTCCTTTTAAGAATTGTCTCGATTTCTTATACCAAAATGTTTTACTATTTATTTAAAATTTCCAGAAAGTATTCTGTGATTTTTAAAACTGAAATGAACTAATTCATAAACTAATGAATAAATTTAAGTTCATAAAACATTTTTTTTTTATTTTTTTTTTTTTATTAAAAATAAATAAAATATTTTTTGGCCTGCTTATGATAATTTTGGGTATTTTGTTTTCTAAAATAAAACACATTCACGATAACATTAATATTTTATTTTTTTTATAATTGAACACATCCAGCAAAACACATTTAATTGAATGCGTTTGTTACACCTCATTTCCTAGACAAATATATTAATAATAATAATAACTAATATTTTTTATTTTGTTTATTTACATCATATGTTGTTGTTTTTGTTTTTAATGTGGGGTAGCATGTGCAATCCAAACATCTAGGTCTTGTGACTTTTGGATTCCACTTTTGATCGTTTCTATTATACTTGGTCACCAATGGGATTTTGTGAAGAACAATTACTTTCAAATAATTTATTTTTTTTAAATTAAATATTTTTTTACAAATCAAACCCGCAATACTTTGGTTAGTAAGTCAAACACTTTCCCAATATATTTCACCTAGGCCTTTTCATAGTCGTACTCTTCAATTTTTTTAAAGCGGTTTCTTTAAGAGATAAAATTACATTATTGTTTAAAAAAAAATTTGTAAAATAATAATTGTAACTTTTTGCAATATTGTCTTATATCGAGACAAAGTAGATCAATTTTTCATATAAATTCTTTGAAGTATTTATACTAATTAGTAATTATAAACAATATTAAAAACTAGTCTCAATAATATATACTTTTATTAATAAATAATGGATTATATAACTTTAAAATTTAAATTAAATGAATTCAATAATTATTATGAAAAAATATTTAAGAATATAAATATTAAACACTATATAATTAAATAATGCATATACATATAATTATTTCAAGTTAAACTATATAAGGTATGGTATTATGAGGTACGACAAAATTATAATTATCTTAAAGATAATTCAAAATCAAGAACTGTTATAGTCTTGTTTTGTTATAATTCATAATTGATTTATAACATATAAAATTTATAATGGAAATATAATACCAATTCAAAATAAACTTTTGATTCAGTTGAATATCTAAAAAGTCTTTTGAGGAAATAAAAAGGCATTGCGAAAATGCCAAATGATGAGTCAGATGTTGCAACCAAATTTTATGCATATTTTTAAAATATTATTTAAAAAAAAATAACAATTGACGCTTTTTTTATCTGAGAACATCTGGCCACATTTATTGTGCAGATGTTTGTTATATCTTTATTAAATATAGAGTTATGCTTTTATAAATAAAAAAGAAGTTCGATGGCAGCTTCTCAAACCTATTGAGCAAAGTGGCTTAATTTCAATAAGGTAAAGACGTCTCTTTTGTAAAAGCGAATTTGTGAAAATTTTAAAATAAAATTTTAAATTACAAATAATATTTAAATATACTTTATAAAAATTTTAATTATTTGCTTTTTATTTACTTAATAATTTATTTATAACAAATTTAAACCTTTTCGTACAAAAAAATTTCAAAATATAGCTGTCATTTGATTATGCACGGTCGATTTCAACATATTTGTGCTACGCTACGCATTGAGCGTCCTTTGATTTAACCATTGAGTAAAGTAATAGAAAGAGGTATTAAGCTTTTAATAAGTAAATAAATTTAAGAGGTATTAAGCTTCGTATTAAGTTTTTTAGTATAAAACATTTTTGAGAAAATAAAAGATGTTCCAAGTTTTGGCTGTATTAGTGGACACTTATTCTATTTAGAAAAGATTTTTTTTTCTTAATAAATAAAAGTATTTATTTACGTTTTTGTAATAATATTATAAACACACTGGCTCGTATATCTTTCCCAAAAAATTAAATTTATTTATTTTACTCAGCCGTATTCGAATGAAAAAAAAATAAAATTGTCAATTGATGTACCTAAATCTAATTTCATATTTTATAAATTTGACACCTGTTCACGTCATCTAATTTTAATATAACAAAAACAGTTTTTGATCTTTACACACAATATCAATAAAATAATTATTTATAAAATAATTAATATAATAATATTATCCCTAGATATTTTTTTTTAATAATTATTATTATAAAATATATTTATAAGGCGATTATAATCATATTTCAAATCTATTTAAAAACTCTGTATCAATTAAAAAAAAAAAAACCATTTACTTTTGAACAACATTATAACAATGCAAATTTAATTCATACAATTAAATTGTTAGTTTTTTTTTAATTCTTTTTTTCATTACATTGTTGCCGTTTTAATAAAAATATTTCTTAAAATGCGTTTCTATTGCATTTTTTTTTTTTTTAACAAATCAATTTGTCAAAGAAAAACTTTTCAACCATTGATCAACAATTTTATGATCATAATTCTAAAATGAATCAATACATAAATGTATTCAGACCACTTTTTTTTTTATAATTACTAGTAAAAACAAGCAAAAAAAAAAAAAAAAAAATTCTTGAATATAATTAGTTGTTAAGAATATGCATATATATATTTATGTTTAGATTTTTAATTAAATACCACCACCATAATCGACTTGTTTCAGTTCAAATCTATTTAAAAAGACAGACAATATCATACATAACTTAACTACCCACCTGTCTTGTTAAATGTTATCACATTAGGTACATAATATTAAATTAGTGTAAGACTGTCTATTTTAATTAATTAATTTTGTTTATTGCTTCTTTTTTTTTTTGTTATTTTTTTTTTATTTCAATATTTTTTATTTTAAACAAATGTTAAGTGATTGAAAAGTCATTTTTTAGAATATCCCCCTATATTATTAAAAAAACTCAAATATGTTGAATTTTAAATAAGTTATTATGACATTTGTTGCAACATTGTCTTTTACAGTTGTTTTTTTTTTTTTTTTTTTTTATACAAATCATAATTTAATTTAAATTATTTTTATAAAATTCATATAAATTTCAATTAACATATTCTAATAATTAATCTTTTAATTAAATTTATATAAAATTTACTTTTACAAAAATACATACATTGCGTTGAATAAATGCAAATTAAATAATATATAATTACTATAGATATGGATAAAATGACGAATTAAAATGATCTTATTCGAATATTATGTGATAAAATGAGTTAATATTAATGTTAAAGTTATACTATTATAATATATTAATTATATAATTAGATATACATATTTCAAGAGTTTATAATGTTTAAAATTTATAATTAAATCGGGTTGTCTGGTAATTGACATTGTATGCAACTTAACAACTTAATGTACGAATCGAGTGCAAGCACTGAAGAAATCCGTATCTGTTGTAAATGAAATAATTGTCAATCATTTAAAAACTTTGCAAAATTGCTTCCCAGTAATCATGTTACTAACAGATTTCAATTTTACTTTAAACAAGTTTGGTTCAAGCAATATGTTTGACAGCTACACTAGCTTGCTTCCTTAAATATTTTGTTTTTTTGATTTGGAGGATAGCATGTGCCATCCTAACACGTAGGACTTACGGTCCGTTTTGTACCCACTTTCAATACTTTCTAACAATTTATAATTAATATTATTTATTTTGTTTATATTATATATTTGTATATTCGGTCACCATGGAGATTTGTATGCTTTTAATCTTAATCAATTTAAAGAAAGGTGTTTTATACAGAAAGGTTCTCAAACTTTGTGTGCCAACTTTTTAAATTTAAGTTAATAAGTTTTAAAAGGAATTTAAAGACTTTACCCCTTTTAGATTTTAAGTTATTGTGATGACAGACAAACGAACGGACAGACACACATAACTAAATCAATTTATTTTTCGATGCTGATCCAATCCATGCTCTTTAGCTGTAATAGATAGTAAGTTGATTTACAATTGGAGGAGCAACTTTAATATACCCATGACAATAGTTCAAACGGGTATAATGATTTTAAAGAAAGAAAAACTGACTTTAAATTATATATAAACCTAATAGGTAACTTAAGCTTATTTATTTGAAGTTTTAATTAGATGTTTAAGGGAATTCTGGATACATTTGAATACTTAATAGTCATGTTCTAAAATATATGATCTTGTATCATTTGATCCTAATCTAATTACATAAATATTTTTGAGATTTAAAGTTAATCTTAAATTTTTGTATTCCCTAAATATGTAAAGATTAAGATATATTTATGAAAAGATATGGGATCATTTTTAAAGTACTGGCGCCAATATAATCCTGGGGAAAATTAGTCAATATATGTAGAAGATTTTTTCTATAATTTATAATATATACTATATACTATACATATACTATTTCGGTGCTGCTTATTAATTAATGCAAAGTAATAAATAGTATCAAAAATCCCAAATTCACAGTAAATGCCATTTTCAATTTTTAATTTAAACAGGATGCGCCATTTTTTATACCCGTATGACTATATAGTCAAAGGGTATAATAAATTTGCCATTATGTTTGTGAGGCTGAGAAGATGCGGGGGTAGATATAGGCTTAAAGGTATGTATCGGATCAGAATCGAAAAGTAAATCGATTTAGTTATGTATGTCCATTCGCTCGTCCGTCCCTCCGTCACCCCGATAACGCAAAAAATAAAGGAGCTAGGATTTTGAAATTTTCAAAAATTCGTTTTTATGCTATAGCCGTCATCGCTATCCAGCCATTTTAGTCCACATATTCGTGTACCAATAATACAACTTCTATTTTTATATGAGCATTTCTCAAAACTGCGATGGGTTACTGCAGTGAGTTCAAGTAGCTGCCATACAACTCCTTTTTTTATATGAGCATTATTCTACACCTAATAAAGCTGGGTGTCTGAAATTTTGCCAAAAGTAATTTAATTTTATGGCCAAAGTTTGTGCAAAATTTGGTTGGTCATACAACTTCTTCTTTTATATGAGCATACCTAAATATATACCTAATAAAGGTGGATGTCTGAAATTTTGTCAATAATAGTTATCTTTAATGGCCAACGTTTGAATAAAAAAAGTTGGTGGGAAAAGCTTCGAAGAGCTGCCTTTTAGCTTATATTTTCTTTTGGATGATATATAAATTTCTAACCGGATGATATAATGTCGATATTGCAGTCATACGGGTATCCTAGAGTTGACACAGTCTACTCTACTACACTCTTCCTCGTTTTTTAATTAATTAAAATTTTTTTGATCGAATTGAAATAATTTAATATTGGACTTTTTGAATTTAGGCATTTTATTCTATAGACTTTATTTAATCAACAATAATCACAATAAAAAAAAAAAAATTTTTAAATTAAAGAAAAAAAAAAAATATAATAAAAATCATTATCAAAAAAATACAACACACTCCTAATAAATCAATTTTGATGTTTTCTAAGAAATTTCCTATTAATTTCTTTTCAATACTTCTTCTTTTGTTAACCCAAGAACTTTAATTCTCTTTGGGTATCAATATAATCCGGATCAAAAACCAATTCAAATCAATTGAATTCATTGAAGTTTCAAAAATTTTTAAATTCATTGCAAAATATCTTAAAATTAGTATTGAAAGATTTTTGGTCAAAAAAAAATTTTTTTTTTTTTTTGACATTTTGTGTCGCATGCCAATCAAAGATCAAATGCCGCCCTCGTTATAAATATAGAATTCAACGAAGAAATGAAATAAATCGAAAAACTTAACTAATATTGTATTACAGGATTTTACAATTTTAGGTATTTTTTTTAAAAATAAGAAAAGGTAAGAGAAGTAGCTAAGGTAAATATTAGTATTCTTATATATTCGATATATATATATATATATTTGTTATGTATAAATGTCTCTAAAATTTAAAATATTTATTAAAGAACAATGACTGTATTTTTACCTGAAACAATAGTGTTCGGTTGCATATTAACCCTTAAAAAACTAAAACAAGAAAAAAACAAAATACAAAATTTTAAACAATGAGCATTATGATTAGATGGAATTATGGGTTTAAATTATGGATAAAAAATTTTTAGCATTTCAATAGTGCCAAAATCAAGAATTCAATTCTTTAACATTACAACAAGATCAAAAATAAAATATTTGATCAACATATATCAATATATACTTGTATATGTATATATATATTACAATACTAAAAGCAAAAATTTAACTTGAGTTGAGATTTACTTTTTATTTTTTAAAATTAACAAAGAGAACCGCTTTTAAAATCACTTAAAATTTAAGTTCATTAAATGATTTAAATAATATAATTTTAAAAATTAACTGTGGAATATTAAATGAATATAATTAATACATAGATGTAATACGGGTTTTAACTTGAACTTTTCAGTGATCATCACGATATATTTGTTCATTAACTACAAACATCTATTTGTTTCTAAGTACGTTTCTACAAATCTCTTAATTAAATGTCACGTATATATGTGACGTAATGATCGCATTAGGTTTAACAATGATTCTTAGGTTATAATTTTACTAAGGTTTCATTATCTAGTTTTACACAGGTCAGCAATTAGTTATTTAAATTCCTAATATTTATATTTATTCCGAAGAATTGTTTTTATCGCATGGATAAAGTCTCAACATAATTCTTCTAATATCTGCTGACTTATGTGCATTACATAGAATACATAATAATATTTTAATTAGAATTACTACATATATATGCTAATGACCTTTTAAATATTACTTATAACTAAAATTATTGATAATTATTAAATATAGTGAAAATTATTTAGAAAGGAATAAAAATGTTATTAAATGTGCCGAAATATGCATTTAGAGGTTTATTCGAGGTCAAAGTGTTCAAGGTTATATATTATACTAGTAAGACCCCTGTGCAATTGCACAGTTTTGTTTAGGTATTTTTGCTTAAGAATTTTATCTCTTCCAGCATTTTTATACTGTAATTTTTAAATACATTGCAATATTGAGTTACTTCAGACAATTTGTTAATACTTTGACTATTTTAAATTATGTTTTGTGTAAATATTTACAAAATTTAAAAAAGAAAAAACAAAATTCAGATTTTTAATAATTTGTTTTCGCATGCATAACTACCTTTTAATAATCGTGAAATACCAGCTATGTATATTTTTAATATTTTTCTATATATTTTGTTGAGTACTATTGCCAATAGCCAAATGCCCTTATTAAATGTGCATCTTGATATTAATTGTCATTTAGTAATTTGAATTTTTAATCGGTTTGGAAAGACTGTTACTTATAAAATTGTTTTCAGCTTAGCGCAATAAAATTTTTTTCTATATCCAGTAGCGAGGTTTATTTATTTAATTGCAGATAGCTTTTACTACTGCTTGCTAAGTGGGATGTTTTTAATAGTTCTAATTATTTAAAATTTCAATATTATTTATTTTGTTTATATTATATATTTTACCATATATATAAAATTTGATCATCATGGGGCTTTATAAAGAAAAAAATTTTTCAATAATTTTTCAAATCGAACACACAATAATCCGTTAATAAGCCAAATGTTTACCTCCTAACCTGTCAATGCTCCTAGTAGCGAGATGATTTGCTTTTACAGATAAATTTTTGAAAAATGTATGGGAAATCAAGCAAAATAGGTATTAAGTCTACTGAATTTTCGGAATATTCTCAACTATAAGAAGTTTAGTTTTTCAAATTAGGTCCTTAAAATATAACTTGGAGAAAATTAGAATATAACATTTTATATACTCATTAATTTACTATATATACTCTATATATTCTATATTATTATAAGCTAGAGTTAGTATATTGATTTACACCACACTTATGATACAAACATAAATTACGTTTGCTATTAATAATTGATATTCAACTTTGAATAACAAGGGAAAGCAGTACAAGTTTTAAATTTTTTATTACTTGTTACAAAAATTTTTGACAGGAAAGATTAATGACAGCGTTGATGATTTTGTTTAAAACTGTTTCTTTCTCTACGAAAAATACAATGCATTTATAAAAACATAGAAATAGATTTGAGATGGATTGAACAAGCTTTTCTTTTTGCGTAATGTGGTTTGTATTGTAAAATCTGTAAAGTCTGTTAATATTTTTTGTAAAGTTTAGTTAAAGTTTATTTATAGGAGAGCCTTCCCAATTCGGTGATCCAATTTAGCGCATCATATGTCCGTTCTTTTATCTAGTAAAAAATGCATTCAACAAATTCCACTAAAATCGGTTGAGATATTGATCAATTTTTAGAACTCGGCATACCTCAAACTCCTAAGAATCTATAGACCTCAGGATAGTAGATTCAATATATGAAAACTACTCTTCATTGGTACCCATCAAGAATCTAAGTATTAAATTTGAACTCATTTTGTTGGTTAGAACTGACGTATTTCAAACTTAATATCACTATTGACGAAGAAAGAATTTATACCAAATTTCATCAAAATCGGTTGAAATTTACGCGAGGAATCGTGCTCTCAAACACACGTGTGCATTCACATTCACACACACAAAATTTATTATGTATCGATTAGAGATTTGATGAAAAGGGTGTTACAGAGGAGTCTATTAAAACTCATAATACTATAAATCAATGGAAAATTCATATAATATATTTAAATTTCAGAAAACAGTTTTTAAAAAAATACCTTATAATTCAAAAATAAATAAAAAAAATATTTATAATTCTTAAAAAAAATTTAAATACTAATTTTGAAACCGATTTTACTATACTGAAATCGATTCTTATATATTTTTAAAAATAATAATTTTTAAAACATACATAAGCTTCTCCAATTTTATTTTTTAAGAATAAATTTATTGTCATTTATACATTATAATTCAATTTCCTCTCGTAATAATAGTATTACATATAAATATTTTCAAAAGAATTTAAAACGATTTTTTTTTTTTCGCGGTACAACAATTTTATTGTCCATCAAATAAATTGTAAAAAAAAATCTATGTATTTAATTATTAAAAAGAAATTTTCAACCACCTGGAAGTGTTATTTCAACAAATTATATAGAAATTTTTCTGCGATCGTGAAATAAAATACTTATAAAAACTTTCGATTATTTTAAAAAACGATCACAGAACAATCGATCGCAGATTTTTTTAAAATCACAGAAGATCAAATATCATAACTATGGTATATATTTTTCATATCTTATACATGTTTCTTTGTATATTTTCTGAAATTCTTTCTTAATGAAAATAAATTGACATGTAATTGAAAACCCTTTCACATTTTAAGAAAAAAAGAACCCTTTCTTAATTTTTTTTGTTTTTTTTTTTTATTTTTATTTCCAATAATTAATCAATACAAAAAGAACCACCCTCATACACATATAGTTTCACATCATCACATAATCATTTAACTGGAAATCAAATTTTGTTAGAACAGATTTGCCAAATTATTTTTAAGATAAAACAAAAAAAAAAAAAAAGTTTCCAGATGCAAAAAAAAATATTGGTGGCATATTTGAGATATGATTACTGCTGACAATCCCAACAACACTATTAACTATTTTTATGCCCGTACACACTAGTAAGGCCACGGGTATTTTAAAATTACTCCCCCGTTTGTAATGCATCGATCTAGACATGCTTAATATAGTGTTAAAGGTATCTATCGGATTAGCATTGAAAAGTAAATCGATTTAGCTACATGTGTCTGTCCATCCGTGTGTCCGTGTGTCAGCACGATATCTCAAAAACTAAAAGGGCTAGAGTTTTGAAATTCACACAAAGTCGTTTTTAAAAAATTTCCAGGTTCCTTATTGTTTTTGGTTAAAATCGAACAATGGCTTCGGGGAGCTGCCATACAACTTTTTTGAACCAATATGAATTTAATGAAACTAATAAAGCTGAGAGGATGAAAATTACACAAGGTTTAGCTTAATAAAATAGACACATATATGAAATTTCAAAATGTTGAGGCTTCATTTTCAGGGAGCTGCCATACAAAGTTGTCAATTCGATAATTGTGAATCTACTGAAGCTCCTAGATTAAAATTATAACTGAGCAAATAAGGTAATAGGGCATGTTACTTGGCAAAGGTGTACATTATACTCGGACCAACTTTTAAGCTGGGTAAAATTTTTTTTTATAATTTATATTATATAATATAATAGTATGAGGGAATTAATTAATGGAGTATGTTATTTTAGAAGTGGGTATGCACGATTATCTAAAAGTTGACAAAGGCAACTATAATCTTCCTCATTTTTATATAAAACTCACCATTCACATATTGATTTTGAAAATTAACAAAAGAAAAATCAAAAAGAAAAAATTTTGAAATTTGTTGTTTCGCAAAAAAAAAAAAAAAGGAAACGGATGACATTAACGCCGTCACGCGATATCTGAAGGTGTAGAACTCTTTAAAAAAAGCAAAACTTATCAAAAAAAAAAAAAAAACTCATAAAAAACTGAAAATATATCTTCAGAAATTTTCTCTTTCTTGTCTAGCGCCCAGATGTCATATGGAATCGATATTCATCGCGAATCCAATATAAAAATATGACTTAATTTTTTTTTTAAAACCGTTTTTATTACAATTTTAAGGAGACCTCAAAAATTTTTTTTTTTTTTTGCAAAACCAACAATGATTAAAAAAGAAGCAGATACATACATATATATATATAGAATATATTATATTCAGTCAAGAAGAAAGAACTTTGAACTCATTCATGTTGGCGAGGTTAAATTATTTTTCAAAGAAAGGGACAGAAACAAACAAATAAAAAGATGAAATAAAAAACATCAATCTCTTAAAAATGTAAAAAAAACAAAAAGGTTTCCCGAAAAAATTATTTCACCTATTTGTAGGCGATAGACCAGATCAGATCTGATCTAATCATTTTTAAATATATATTTTTTGACATTGAACGTGTGTTTTTTGTCAAAATTAAATCAAAATTAAATCAAAATAAAAATAAAAAAAAAAAAAAAAAACTAAAATTAAAAGAAAGACCGGGGTATTAAAAAAAAAAAAACAAAACAAAACCAACAGCATTCTTTCAGTTTAAAGTTTTTTTTTTTATTTTTACCTGTGATTCTTTTTAAAAATTTATCTTTTTTTTTTATTATGATTGATCAATTGAAATGTTATCGACGAGTTTATTTTTTTACTACTGTAGTTCTATTAATATTGGTCTCACCCTTTCACTTTCTTTAGATTTTTTTTTTTTTTTTTATTATTCGTTTTTTTTTTTTTTGAGAATTCCTCCAAAATAACAATGAGAAATATTTTACAGTGTTTATTTTTCTTATATGTTTTTTGTTTCATGAAAAAATCCTTTTTTTAAGGACATTTTTATTTTTGATCCTTTTTTTTCAATAAATACAGTGATCTTAATTGTTTTTTAATTATTCAATAGTTTTAGTTTTATTTTATTTTTTACAACTTTAAGGTTTTTAACCCTTTTAAAGAAATATTTTGAAATAAAAATAAACTTAAATATTGTATTATTTATGGTATTAAATAAAAATGATTCGTCATACTTAAGGATATTTGAGTGTTACCAGATATAAAAATTAATTAGGTGTAAATTTTTGAAATCTCTATTATGTTTTTTAGATTTTAAAAAGTGAAATAAAATTAATAGAAGAATATTAGCTTCTTTTTCCCCTGGCTATCCACTACTGGATGTAAGCGTGTACCTAGTTTTGTTAATTTAACGAATGTTAACAACGACATTAGTTTACTGTTTCCGATTATATTTGATCAATTTCTTATATTTCGTTTTTATTAGTTTGTTGGAATTAAATAAAATTCTACACACTACCCAAACTCTAAGAACGAACTCCTCTGTAATTAATAATGTACTTAACTTTGATATAGGCTAAGCTAAGAAAGGTTACATTAATAACTCCGAAAAGTTGTGGAAAATCCATAATTTCGTGATCGGCTGGATGGCACAGTGGTTAGAGTGCCGATTTTCATGAGAAAGACCCGGGTTTAAATCGCAGTGAAAGTGAAAAAAAACCTCTTCCTCTTTTGGACTCGAATAAAACAAATGCAAAATATAAACAATTAATTTAATTGAATAATAAAACTCGCAGATATAGAATAGCATATAACTGAAATACAAAATATTACAATATAAACAAAACAGAACTGTATATATTTAGATTTTTCTAAATGTTGTAAGGTCTAGTACTATCGCATGTTTAAATTGTTTGTGGAATTTATTAAGTTCAATTCTAATAACACGTAAATAATATGACCCCTTGTTCCAACATGTACCTATGTATAGACAGGCTTATTACCCTAACAGTTGAACAGGTAACACTTAAAAAAAAACTATTATTTTAAAGTTCGTTAACAATTTCTTGTATATATATGCAACAATAATCCAACCATACATTTAACACATTAATTTACATAGTCTGCCTTTGGTATAATGTTGCTATATTTCGACAAATGATGTGACAATGGGGTTGCCAATTAGAAAACTTAAACGGGAGAACATTTTTGGGAATTTATTCGGGTTCTTCTTTGAAAGAAAAAAAAAGTTTAACGGATTTTTTTTTTTTTTTTTTTTTTTTTTTTTGCGAAGGTTGATGGAAAGCATCGAAAGCCGCCCAGAATCACTGTACGGAGTTCATCTGGGGAGTGTTGGACTTTAACCAACTAAAACCACCCACCTTTTTTTAAAACCAAACTTGGTATGGACCTTAAATACAAATGTATTGTTTGGTTTTTAGGATCGGGATTGGGAAGGAAATTAGGATTAGGATTAGGATTTAGGAGTTTGAATAATGATGGATAAAGGAATTAATTTAAAGGGAAGTCATGAAGATGGATGTTAATGTTCTTCTTAAACTTTATTGGATCGTACATATAAAAACTACCAACTTTGGGAAACACATTACATGGTAACTGATTCCATAATCGCGATGTACGCACAACAAACGAATTTCCATAAGCCGTGTTTCGCCATCTTACTAATTCAACTGAGTAGGGGTGAGCATCTGTCGCACTCCTTGTTTCACGTTGAAAAACTTTTAGGGGAGGCATTAATTGTTTGATTTCGTTGGAACAGGTGTTCGTCCCTACGAGGTATCTATAAAACAGAGTTAGTGACCAAACGGTTCGCCGATGGTTAAGTGGAGTGAGCGATGAGGTAACACTGGGATCATTTATAAGACGGATAGCTCTATTTTGCACTTTATCGAGATATCCCAGTGCGGTTTGGGGGGCTCCAGCCCAAATATGTGCATTATACTCCATTTTTGGTCTAATGTAAGTTTTATAGATTTTTAGAAGATCAGGTGCAGTAAAGTAAGTTTTACAGCGAAACAAAAAACCTAAACATTTAGCTGCATCTTTAGCTATACCAAAAATGTGGTTTGACCAGGTCAATTTTTGGTTTAACCCGATACCCAGAATGTTCAGGTCTGTTGTGTGCTGCAAAGGTATACCCTGAAATGACAAGCTGGGGGTAGATATTGCAATTTTCCGCGAGATTAAACAGCATTGGGTCTTTTTTGTGTTGAAATCAACACGGTTACACTCTCCCCATTTTTGGATTTTTGCTAAATCATTGTTTAGCTCACTAGTCATGAAATTTTTTGCTGTTGTGTTAATCTGATGATTAATGTTACAGCGACTATGAAATTCATAGGAAGCCACAAGGGTGCTGTCATCTGCGAAACTGTGAATTGGATTGGAGGTTATTGAAAGTAAGTCATTGATAAATATTAAGAAAAGAGTTGGGGATAGAACAGATCCTTGGGGGACACCAGCATTTATTTGAAATTGGTTGGATGTATAACCATCCACAAGTACACGAATTGTGCGATTTGAGAGAAAATCTCCAATCCATTTTAGAAAAACCCTACCTAAACCTAAAGCTTCGCATTTTGCTATTAAAGCATCATGCCATACTCGGTCAAAAGCTTTAGATATATCCAAGGCTACAACATCAGATTCACCAGAGTGGTGAAGACTGATATTTAGCTTCTCGCAAAGGTAAGTCATAATAAGTAAGTCACAATCATAATATTTCTATACTAAGAGAATTCCTTAATTTTGAAAACTGAAATATTTAAAACGAATAGACATTGCTTATATGTATAGATAAATGGGATTTTTGTTCCTCTGTAGCTTCTTTAGAGAATATCGCACCAATAAATGCCTTTTATTTTGATTTTTCTATAAAACTATATTTTACCTTGCTTTTTTCTGTGGCGATTGAAACCATCTGGAGTAGTTGGATAAGATTTTTCTAGATAATGTATGTCTTTCACAAACTAAAGCAATGTATCCAATGCGCTTTTAAATCAAAGGTTGAATTTATTCAAATATACAGTTTTGTTTTTAGGACAAGTTTAAAAGATTAAAATTTCATTCAGTTTTAGAACAGCAAAAAAATGTGGTACATTCATAGTATAAAGCATTTTACTAAAAATTACAATTATTATAAAGACTCAAAATATGTTTGGTACAATCTTGTAACCTGAAGCAATTTCAAATGTGCGGATTAACTTACAACAACTTTTTATTAATTTGTTAATCTGTATTAAAACACTATAAAAAATGCTCTTAATGTACAGGGAAAAACCAAATTAATATTAATCTTCAGCAATTTTTTTCTTCATAATATTCTCTAATTGTTAATATGTTTTTTTGTAACTAACTTTCACGAAATTAAATAGAAAAACTAAAAAATTATTTCATAAATTTATATTATGAATCGGCAAACTTATAAAATGTCTGGTAAAAATTCAAACAAAATAAAATTAAAAATAAAACTCCAACAATTAAAAGGAAAGGAAATGATCTTTAACCATCTGTCGTAATAAAGAAAATGAAGGAAATCAAACCAGTTCCAATTACAATTTTCAATGTAAGTAAGTTGAAAAAATGGAATAAATTGACTTACTGTATTTTACAATATTTATACATGGAAATAAACATGAGAGCAGTATAAAGGTCTCATAAGCTTAACATTTTTTAGGAAAATTTTTTAAAAAATATTATAAATAAAAAATTTAACTAACTTTGTCAAAAATAGTTATTGAATGTTACTATCTTTTTACTATTATTTAAATTGCTTTATTTTTTCTTTACTAAAATTACTTTTCATGCTGCACTTTTCAACTTTTTTGAAAACTTAACATTGGAGAAAGTTTCCATTTTTTGTTTTTTTTTTAGTGCACTGAACGTTGCGCTGTCATTATAAATTCAATTTTCCCACCAGCAATTTTTTTTTTTTTGTTTTCTTTCTTTCTAATTTTTTTCATGCTTAGACAAATTTTCTTTATTCGTGCAATCAATAATAGTGGATTTTTCACCTTAATGGGGAAATCAATGTAAAACAGGAAATTATTTTTCTTTTGAAAAAAAAAAAAAAAAAACAGAAACAAAAACATCACAACAACAACAAAACCCACACTTAAATCTAATGTAATGAAAAAATATACAGAAATACAGAAATACATACTTACTCTAAAACAGTACTTAGAAATAATAAAATTCAAAAAATTGCATTCAGAAATTAAAAATTAAATTGGGGAAAAAAAATGATAAATAATTTGAAAAAAATTTTTGATTTTATTAACAATACAAAACAATAGGATCTGATCAATGGCGTAGTGGTAAAGACGCCGCCTTTCATGTGAAAAGTTTCGGATTCAAACTCCGGTCAGATAATATCTAATAAAAAACTATCGTAAAATTGTATAATTACAGCGTAATAGTTAATATCGTAATATAAGATAAGTTTTAAAATTTTTGTATATATAAATAAATAAATAAATAGCTGACCAAGGATGGCGTAGTGGTAAAGACGCCGCCTTTTATGTGGAAGGTCTCGAGTTCAAACCCCGGTCAGATCATATCTAATAAAAAAAATATCGTAAAATTGTATAATTATATCGTAATAGTTTATATCATAATATAAAATAAGATTTAATAAAAATATATAAATAATTCTTGTGTAAGATTATAGATGGCGCACAATGTTAACATTTGTGCATTCATATTTCAAATTTACATTTAACATTTGTTTACCGAATCATATAGTCTTATAGAATAGCTGCAGTCGAGTGCCACTGCATCACGAGTATCAACACGACTTAGTGAATATAACGATTAAAGAAACTGAAGCCTTTTCTAAATAGACTAGCTGAATGTAATTTTACAATAATTCTGAAGTAAAAGTACATAAAATGAAGCACTCTGTATGAAAACTTTCTTTTGATTTAAAAGTTTATATCTTACAAATACGAAATTTCATTATTAAAAATTTTGCAAAAATTAAGTTTCGCATAACGGTAAATTAAAATGCATACCCCTTTATATTTATATATAAATAGCAGAAAATCTGCATTGGATCCCAGGGCAATCTGACTTTTCCTACAACGAAAGGTCAGATGAAATTGCTAAGAAAGCAATTAAAGAACTCAGAGTTGGCATAGACTCAATAGGACTTTTAGGCTCCGAAGTATAGCGTATCTCAAAAAACAAGATCACTTCACACGAAGGCTTTCTTGGAAACCAAATAGCAATAAAAACGAAACCATTCACTATATGACCACCATGAGGGTCTTACGAGGAAGATACTGGAAAAACTTCAATATGGGAAAGAAGTCTGACCAGGGAAGGATAGTTCAGTTCATCAGGGGAATTAATTGGTTTATTTAGGCGCTGTTAAAATACAAGCGGCTCTGAGAGCAAGGTGCACAATGGACCACGAGACCCAAATTTAAGAGTGGTTTACACGCCCTCACTATAACAACAACAATATTTTAAAAAAATATTCAGAAAAATGTAAATACTTGTTGACTATACTGGTACTGTAAGGGGCCAGTACTTAATCAGGATATATTCTTACCACCAGTGCTTACAAGTACTTCCAGTACCTGCAGTATCAATCTGATAGTACTGGTTAGGATTGATGAGGTCGTCCTGGTTAGTACTGATTGTAGTACTGTTATGAACTAGAAGGTTTTTGTAAAATGTTGCAATGCCATTATTGTTACTAAAACTTGTATTTCTTTAAGTATCAGTAAAGTATTATTAAAATTTTCTGCAGTATTAATAGTGCTTTCGTTTTCTCAAGTACCAAGATATTCAAAATTTACCGATTCTTTTAAGTACTAATTAAAAAATTGTGTATCGAACATTATTAGGTTCGTTCCAAAATACTTCACCAAAAAATTTATTACCAACATTCATCTCTTAATTGAATAAAGTCTAATCGATTTAAAGTAAAGACAACATAATAAACGTTAAATTAATACACAATATCTTTTACATTTAAAATACTATAACCAATATAACTTAAAAATGTAAGGTGTGTAATTTTCAAAGTCTTGGCCATTATTTTTTGATTATTTTTTATTTGCTTTTTCATATTATTAGCATTTATTTGAAATTTGTTGACTTTTTTCTAAAAATTTTTTCTTTTTTTGATAGAAAAACATAGAAACAACAACATTAGCCATTTCTTATGATATATTATTATATTTACATATATGTATATGCATATATATATTTGATGTGGGTCTCAATTCAAGATTATATTTTGTTGTCTGATATGTATAGATATTTGTTTTTTGTTAGAGTCATCGTAATTTTATGAATGAATTTATGAATCAAATTAAATTCTGAAAGGTTAAAAAAGAATGTTACTACCTTAAATATTACCGGTATATAAATTAAATTGAATTATGATATTTGTTACTGTTTTTTTTTTTATATATATTTTCTACTTATACTATATGTATACTATGTTAAACACCTACCTTTTTTGAACACCATACGAGTAAATATTATATCTATGCACAGTTTTTTATTAAAATAAATAAAAACAAATTATTTTTTATATTTACACACTAGAGTGCATTGGGAAGATGAAAGAAAATCAAATGAAATAAAGTCGATTTGACTTTATAACTAAAAACAAAAAGAAAATGAGTAAAATTGTATTGGAGTAGACTGTATCAACTTTTGGATACGTAATATCGACATTATATCGTTAGAAATTCATAAATCATCCAAAAGAAAATATAAGTTGAAAGGCAGTTCTTCGAACCACTTCCACTACACCAACTTTTTTTTATTCAAACACTGGCCATTTAAGTTACTACTATTGACAAAGTTTCAGACATTAAGCTGTTTTAGGTATAGCATAATGCTCATATAAAAGAAAAAGATTTTTGACAGCTACTCGAACTTGTGGAGTAAACTGGCTGGGCTCCAATAGCGATGGGTGCTTTTACGTAAAAACAAATTCGTGAAATTTCAAAATTCTAGCTCCTTTATTTTTTGAGTTATCGTGGGGACGGACGGACCACACATTGCTGGATCAATTTACTATTCGATTCTAATCCGATTCAAAGCTTTGAGTCTATATCGTAAACGTAATGGCAAATTTAGTATATCCTTTTGACCTTTAGTTATATGGGAATAAAGAGTCGAATCAAACATTCTATTTCATTTCCCAAACAAAAACTAACCAATAAATTTTAATAACAAAAAAATGGAATCGAGCCCAGAAATCGGATTAACTTTAAGCGGCCTAATTTATATTTAGTGTGGTTGTAAATTTTATATCTCACGTATATATATATATATATATATGGAAATAATCCAAACCCTAATTTTTAGCTAATCTCAAACCTCAAAGAAAACTTTTGAAATATAGTAACTACTACCCAAACACTTGATATGCAAACTATTTAAATCCTAATTTTGAATTCAATTAAAGAGAGTATCCCTCATTTGATCACCCACTACAAATGCTCCTCCTAGTTCAGAATCCCGTATAATTATTTACAAATATTCTAAAAACAAAGTTTTCCCGATAACTTGATTTTAAAGAATTGGGTACAAAATCAGAGTATTTCCCCTTTTCCAGAATATTTTTATATTATTTTCTTTTTGTGGAATTGTAAATTTGGAAGAATCTTAAAGTTGAACTCAAAATCTGGATTCCCCTTTTTCTCAGAATATTTATACCAGATTTCTAATCAGGAGTTATATAAGAGTTGGATTGAAAATCAGGTTTTTCGTTTAATTTAATTTTAAACCCTTATTTTGAAATTTAAAAAAAAACCCTTTATTTGGCATTCAACTTTACTGTTGGATAATTTTTATTGAAAATATGAAAGAATTGTTAATTCGACTCTATTTCCACTATTACGAATCGATTTTATTTCACCCCAAAAGTGAATTTCTACATTAGTACATATTTGTTTGTATAGTAGTAGTATAAATCCATACATACATGTAATAGGAAATAAAAATAATTTTCATGATAATGAATTTGTAGATAGAAGGTTTTTTTTTGCAGTATAAATGCTGATAAAAAACCATTCGAAGGTAATTAAAAACTAGGAAAAAGTTTAGAATGCATCTGTTGTACCTAATGAATATTTGAACTCTTCATACACTTTTGATATAAATTGATATCATCATTAGCATGAATATTATAACGTTTTGATAATACAATCAACAGACTAGATGAAACATAAGATCTTCTTTAGGTTATTCATAAATAATTTAAAATAATTTCCGTGCATTTCCTTGATTTTTTTTGAAGAGCCGTTTGTTGAGATCAACTCAGCTATTCTAGTCTTACGTACAAAAACATCGGAACCAACTAATCTGACATTTTCATTGTCTAAATTATAACAGTTAAAGTTAAGTCTAAGATATAACAGTTAAAAACAAATATTTGGTCACTGATTTTCTATCGCTCCTGCAAAGTTAGGGAACACCTGCCCCAAAGAAAGATAAACACATTAAAGTTGTATCTCAAAGATTTTCATAGGGGAACAAGTTACTTATTGTAAATGAGTTTATGGAAGGCAATAAGTTGTCAATCAATCTGTTTTCTGTCTATTATTTATTATTAATATATCTGTCTAGGCAAAGCTTTCTATTTAATTAAAAATTCACAACCACTAATACGCAAATCTGCTTTTCCGCAATCGTTAGCTCCGAAACCAAACTCTATACATTTTTTTTAATGTACAATATTAAATGTAATTGATTGTATTTTAGCCTTATAATTTTAGTGTTAAAATGAAGGGGGTTATAGTTGGTTAAATTTAACACTCCTCAAAGAAGTCTATATATAGGTTACATAGTTCTCCACTCAAACTCATTTGTAATTTATAATTAATTTTATTAATTTAAAAAAAAATGTAGTGTTTTAATTCTAGCCTATATATACGTATATATACATCGTATTAAAAATTTTATACACAACTATTCACATATCTTACAATGTTGTATTCAATTTGACTTAAACCATACAAATTTAATGATTGTTTTATTTTTAATTCATGTTTAAATAGAAATAGACCTTAGAGAAAGTTTTATAATATGTAAGTTTGTAAATATAAAAAATTTAATAAAAAAAAAAAAGAAAAATAAATCTGGCATAACCTAATTTTTTCTTTTGTCAATACATATAAATATGTTTTATAGTACTTATATAAGTACTTGATTTGAATAATTATATTTATATGTATTTTATTATTGTATTTGATTGTTGTTTATGTTTTCTCATATATTTTAATACCTTCTTCTCCTATTTATTTTACATATTTATTGCATTCATAGGAACATTAGAAATTTATTAAATAACATTGCAGTTATGAAGTTATTTTTTTAAAAATATTTTAAAATTTAATGAAAACGAGGGAGAGTGTTGTAGAGTATACTGTGTTGACTCTGGGATACCCGTATGACTGTAATATAAACATTATATTATTCGGTTAATTAATTTTGGCAAAATTTTAAACTTTCAGCTTTATTAGATGACGTGTAATGTTAATTTAAAAGAAGAAGTTGTATGGCAGCTACTCGAATCCACTACAGTAGACCAACTAAATTTTCCAGAAATTTTGGCCATAATATACTTTTCGAAAAATTTCAGACACCCAGCTTCCACCCCAGAGCTCATACAAAAAAAAAATTGTATTGCAGGTACTCGAACCCGTGAACCAAATGTGCAGGATTTCAATAGCAATGACGGCTATTGCATAAAAACGAATTTGGGAATATTTCAAAATCATAGCTCTTTTATTTTTTGAGTTATTGTGCGGATAGACGGACGGACAGACATACATAGCTAAATCGATTGGAAGAATTGCTTCTTATATCTTCCAAAACCATTTGGAAGATATAAGAAGCAATTACAAAACATGAGTTTCAAAAAACTCGTTATGATATTTTTCATTACGTTGCACAACATTTCTTTTTACTTTTTCACTTTTTTTGTGAGAATATTTTGTTTTAGTTTTCGAAAGTTTTGTGGGTTGTTGACGTTAACCCGATTCTTCACGGAATCCCACAAAAATTTCAACCTTTAGGATATTTTTGTGGGAAATGCATAGTAGCGATAGTCTTAAAATGCTCAATGGAGTAGCATGTCGATGAGTAGATAGAAATGGATACTTTTTTAAACTTTCTTATGTAGAATAACAGCTTGCTCAGTGGAAATAGGTTAAGCGACATTTTTTTGCCATCATTCATCATTTAAGGTCACTTCGATCCTAAAAACGTGTCGAGTTTCATTAGACAAAAAATTTTTTTTGGACAAAGCTTCAGTTAAATCGATATACTTACTAAGAGATTGATTACTCGGCTGTGTGGCTATTGTATTTTATTATTTATATTAAATCTTATCATATATTACGATATTAACTATTACGGTATGATCATATGATCTGACCGCGGTTTAAACCCGAGACTTTTCGCATGTTGATCAGCGGCGTCTTACTACTACGCCATTGTTCAGATAAACATAATAAAGTTTTAGTCATAAAATTTTTTTTTTCAAACTGTTTTAGTTGTAAAATAATTGAAAAATGACCAAAGATTTATATTAAAAAAAAATTAATAATTTAATTTAAACCTCATGTTATTTTTTACATAATATATACATTACTTGATCCCATATATTTTAATCACTATCAATACAAAATTGCCGAAAATGCTACCAATTAAAATAACAGGTATTCATTA
The DNA here is from genome assembly GCA_963082915.1 of Dolichopus griseipennis. Taxonomy (NCBI): domain Eukaryota; kingdom Metazoa; phylum Arthropoda; class Insecta; order Diptera; family Dolichopodidae; genus Dolichopus; species Dolichopus griseipennis. The sequence continues at coordinate 30,225,555 of OY720441.1, read as the reverse complement.
TGATTACAGGGAATGTACAAAAAGATTTCCACAATAAAAATTGCCATGGAAAGATCTTTAGAAAATTTCCCTCGAAAAACCGCAAGTGAAACAAGAACGGAATACATGGTAAAGAAACTATGGAAGAACGGAACAAATGTTAAAGAAACCATGTAGAAATAAATTAACAAAACTATGGTGTGTTGTGTTATGCTTTCTCACGAATTAAATATGACTTATATATTAATTATTTTTTAAATTATATGGTGTAAATGGTTAGAAAAATTGATGGCTTCAAAATCAAGAGGATCAAACTTTTAAGAATATGATAACCAAGACAATGAGTTTCTCCAAAAGACTGTTTTTCATTAAACACTTTTCTCTTGATAAATTCTGTTCATAATATAAGAAAAATAAAATTTTGAATAAAAAATATTAAACTACAACTAAAATTATAAATTTCTTTTTAAACAAATTGCAATTTTCAAAATATAAAAAAAAAAAATTTTAAAAAAGAAAATATTACACCTTTTTTCCATGTCAACATTTCTTTATTTGCTTTCTATTTTATTGTCTTTTGAATGGCGACAAATCGTGTCCTGAATCATAAAATTTCCATTGATTGAAAAATTGCATAATATAAAATCTAAGACGAAAGTAATTTCTAATTCTATTATGGGACACCATTTCTTTATATTGGACACATATTTTAATTTAGAATTTTAATTCATTTTTTATTTTATTTCCAGTATTTTATCTATGTTTTTTGTTTTTAACTATTCCTAGAAAAAAAAGTAGTTAAGGTACCAGGTACTGAGTGAACATTATAGATAAAAAATAGAATTGAAAAAAAATTAGAAAAAAAAAAAACGAAACCAAACGATTATAAAAGAAATGCAACAAAGAAAAAAAGAATTTTATTTCTTTTTCATAAAAGAAATTAAAGAAAAATTAATACTTAATTAGTATTGTAAAACTGTTAATGGAAAATGATTTCTTAGAAATTATTATGAAATAATCTACTGCTAAGGCTACTCGTTACCGAGCTGCAGCTCCCTAAAGGCTGAAAAGGCTCTAAATTTAAATTATTATAACAAGAGTTCTTAGATATATTTTCAATATGAAAATGGTAAAAGACAACTGCTTTTATAATCTTTATAAATTTTTAAAATGCAAATGTAAAGAGTTGCCATATAGTACTGAAATTCACCGTTATGCAAAACTAAATTTTTGGCCCTCATATCTTCTGAACGTCTCAAGCTAGAAACTTGAAATGATGAGAGAAGTTAGATCGTCAGAAAGCGTAAGTATAAATTAAATCGTTAGTATAAGTTGGTCAAGAAAACTTTTTTGTCACGCCCCTTGTTGAGCAGCTGATCAGAAAACTGAAATTTTGCACTTGTAACGTTAATACCCGTTCAAACTTTTTTTTGGTAATACACAAAATTTAAAGCAGCAACATTATATTTTAACACATTGAATAAAGTTTTCCTAACATTTAAAGAAGGTCTCTTAGTTTTAACAATTCTTGCTTATATAATAAAATTGTAAGAAAAATTTTAAATTATAGAAGAAGTTACAATGTAATTCCTAAATCCTTAAAAGTTTGGAAGGGGGGAGGTAGAGTTAGATTCTCAAGAATCACCATAAATTTGCTTAGTCAAAATTTGGGAACCTTCAATTTTGTATTTTACCACATCACGCAGTCTCCTGGCCAAGACATTTAAGGAAGTTTTTGGAATTTTTATTCCATTAATACATGGAGACACTAGAATTTTTTAAGAATTGTTTTTTATCCCTCAATTGATATGGATTGTAGTCCAATTTTTTTTGGCAATCAGAGTTCTGTATACTAGAGGGGGTATACTAGATTGAGGTATTACTCTATAGAGAAAAATAGATGGCTGCAGTAAAGAAAAACTAAAAAAAAACGAGTAAGAGTGTAGTAGAGTGGACTGTGCCAACTGTGGGATACCCGTATGACCGTAACATATACATTATATCATCCGGTTAATTACTTTTGGCAAAATTTTAAACATACAGCTTTATTAGGTGTAGTGTAATGCTCATATAAAAGAAGAAGTTATATGGCAGCTACTCGAACTCTTTGCAGTAGACCAACCAAATTTTGCAGAAATTTTGGCCATTACACTAAACTATTTTTAGCAAAATTTCAGACACCCAACTTCAATAGGTATAGAGTAATGCTAATATAAAGTAAGAAGTTGTATGGCAGCTACTCGACCCACTGCAGTAGACCAACCAAAGTTTGCAGAAACTTTGGCCATAAAACTAAACTACTTTTGGTAAAATTTCAGACACGCAGCTGTAATATGTACAGAATAATGCTCATATAAAAAAAGAAGTTGTATGGCAGCTACCCAAACCCATAGACCAAAATGGCTGGACTTAAATAGCGATGACGGCTATTGGAAAAAAACTAATTTGCGAAAATTTCAAGATCCTAGCTCCTTTATTTTTTTGAGTTATCGTGCGGACGGACGGACATACATAGCTAAATCGATTTATTTTTCGATTCTGATCCAATCCATACACTTGAGTCTATATCTACCCCCCCTCCTTCTCTGCGTCACAAATGTAATGGCAAATTTATTATACCCTTTGACTACATAATCATACGGGTATAAAAATTTCAACAGGTATTCAAGTTATAGGGGTTTATAAATTGAAAAATTTTTAGTTTATAATTCCTTACAGCTTCTAAATAAAGGGTCATCCTAAAAATTTTTCCAAAAGTCATAAACTTTTTTTTTAAGGATCTATATAAATTCTTTCGTAACGAGTGGAGTGTAAAGTAAATAAGTGTAAAAAATTTTGTAAACACACGGATGGGAAAGCGAACGGACAGAGTGAAACCATATAGGCACATTTTTTCAAATTTTTAGTACTCTTGAATATGGTTGTTTTAGAAAACATATTATGGTAACACTTTAAGAGTTTTAATCGAAATAAGAATTGCTAATACAAAAGATTTTTCCTGATTTTTCAATTAATTTTTTTTTTTTAAATTCTTGAATTATTTTTGTATCGGCGGTTTTTAAATAATTTACATTGAAATTTTCATAAAAATTAAAACCATTTTATGTTATTTACCTCTAAATAACTGATAATTGAACGGTTTGTTGACTGTGACATTTTAGACTGAAGTTTCTGTGTTATTTCTGTATTGCCAGTGTGTTATAAATTTATTTTATATCGAGCAATTCAAATTCTTATATTTTGAACTATTTTCAGTATTGACGATCCAAAACATCATTGTAAAAATCATCTAAAACTAATTATATATATTATATATATATACATATATATACGGAGATAATTAAAAGACAAAGAAATTAAGTTACTTAATATTTGATCCCAAGTAAATTTTGATTAACTACAGAACAACTGCACATTCCTTATAATTATCTTGTAAAAGAATAGAATATAAAAATTAAATAAATCTTTTTGTTTTTCTAGGCCAGAAGAAAAGTAATATGGTAGTTATTTTAAACACATTCTTATTTAATAGTCCAAGATATGCTTAGAATTCATTTATATATTAAAATAATATTGAAGTCATTTGTTTTTTTGCAAAAATATATAGAACCAAACAAGTATTTTGTAATTCAGTATGGGGTCAGTGAGACCAATTGCATTTAAAATTAGCATTTCTAATATTTTTTTTGTTTTTTTTTTTGCAATCATGAAGTGAATTTACTTTTTACTTTTTAGATAGTTAGTTAGAAACGTCTTTGTTTTATTAAAGTTTGTTTTTACAATAATAAACATAGTTAAATTAATCATTTTACATAACTATATACATATATACATAAAATGATATTACATACAAATAATTATATATATACATAGTTAAAATTAGATTATGAATAAAGTGAAGGTGTTGTTGACTTTTCACTTTTTAATTGCCTCCTTTTCATGTCTCCAAATCAAATATGTTTTTATGTCATTCAAATATCATTAATTTTCTTTTTTGGAATAACCAATACCAGAATTCAAGTTATAACTTTCCAGTAATATTTTTCTATTTTATTTTGCATTTTTGCATTTAAAAAAAAAAATTGTAATTCAAGTCATAATTACATAGAGTTGCAGGATTTATTAGAAAATGAATTAAAAAAAATAATTAATTGAAGGTGAAGTTGATTTTTGTTTAGGTTTTATTAAAGAGGTTACGACAATCATTTTTCCCTTTATACATTTATAATTTTTTTGTTTTATGTATTAAAAGAAAGTTTTAAAACCTTCCGTATTTGATTAATTTTTTGTGTTTTTATTTTAACTAGAAAAATCCCTGTTCAATTGTACAAAGAGTCATTATAGAGTCGCTGAGTTTAATATTTTTTTTTTAAATACACTAATTTTGCATTTTATTGTCATTTTCCTCACAACCTAGCGGTAAAACAAAAGTTTTTTTTACAGAGGTTTCCTCAGTAAGTCTACACCTCTTATTTTTGGATCCGCAAAATCAGTTGCTAGAGAAATTGCAATATACTATTTAAAATGAACAACGCGAGGTTCTGATAGAAAATGGCGTACCTTTTTAAATGTTTGACTTTGTTTAATAAATTAAAAAAAAAAATTCATAATTAAACCTTAATTAATAAATTTAAAAAATATTAATATAAATTTTGAACATAAGTATCCAGGTACTGATGTATCCATGATATTATAACTTTAATTTAAAATAAATGTTTTAAATACAAACTGAAAAAATCATGTTGACAACATACAAATTTAAAAATATTCTTTTCGTAGATACTAGAATAGGTATTAGGTACTAGCATTTTTTTCATATATTTTTTGTCTTATTTTTTTTCGTGTTTAATCATCAATAATAGTTTAAAAACAAAAAATTATGATGGTATCAATCGAATAATGAAATATCAGTGAATAAATGTTGATAGGAGTAAAATTGCCTTAAAAATTTCCCTCAAATTTTCAAAATTTCAAAATGTACCTGAAGAGTACTAAATAGGTACTGGTAGGTACTGTTAGGTACTGCAGCAAACTCGCGTGCCCAAATGATCAAAAGTAACCATTAGCAAACAATGTATAAGTACGTTCGGTACGTTCAATTCCAAACCAGAGCAATATTTTTAGAAAATTTTTTTTTTTGTTAATGCAATTATAGGAGAAATACTTATTCTCATATGCAAATATCATGAAATTTATTTTATGAAAGTATTAAAATTCAATATAAAATTTTAACAAAAAAAATTGGTTTTTACACTGGGACCTATCACACGACTGGCTTATGAAAAGCTGTCAAGAAATTATACCTTATAAAGTTATTGATTTAAAAATATAAATATAGGGTTTTTTGGACTTTGTAAAGCTGTAGCTTCGTAATAGATGGGGTACATTGTTCAACAAAAGTATGTTTTTTTCAATATCTGTCCGTAATTAAAATTTCATTTATTTATTTTAAACGGAAAAACGGAAAATATGTCTTAAAAAAATAGCCATGTTATAACTTAATTATTACGCCGATTAAATCATAACAAAACTCAAACTGCATATAAAATGAAATAAGGTTTAAAATATTAGCATATCCTTTTTCCCACAACTAAAAACTTTCTAATCCTGAACTAAGCAAGAGAATCTAAAGCCGGTTATCACTAAAAAGCTGAATGAAAGAGATTAATCGGTTTTATGAATATTAAAAAAAACGTACCTAAGTGTTTTTAGTCCATTTATTGTAAAAATTTTTTAAAGTATTAATTTTGAATTTTTAAAAAATCTAATTTGCAAATTTAAAAAAACTGGGCATTAGTTTTACTAACAATATTGTTAACTTATTATTTAGAAGAATATACAAAAGATTCTTGGGGATTTGTAAATTATTAGGTCACAATATGTTTAATCGGATCTTTCAGCAATGAAAAAGTTAGATAACTAAAAAATATACTATATTTAATTTTATTTAATATTCTTATTAATATATTTTTCAAAATACGTATTGAAAAAGAATTTGAAGTAATAAAAAGTTGTAATTTTCCTTAATAACTATTAACTAATTATTGAGTTGTTCTTAGTCATATTAGAATATGAGTATTCAGAATTAAAAATCACAGCAATTTAAAATCAAGGCTATTTGAAGAATATTTAAAAATTAATTTTAAAATTGAATCAAATAAAAGATTATTTTGCAAATTCTATTTTGCGGTGACAAGTTTAGTTATACCGGAATGTCGGGGTCACTAAAGAACTTAACTAATATTAAATTGTGTTATTTCCTTAATAAATATTAGAATTTAATGTTAATGGTTTAAGTTTAAAAGTAAATAATTACTGATTTATTTTAATTGTACAAAATTTTATATAATCAATAAAATTTAATTTCTTTTATTTTTAGTTTCTTATTTTTCAATTTAAAAATATAAAAAAAAAATAAAACTTTATTATAAATTTTATATTATTTTAATGAAATTAAAAAAATGTTGGGTAAAAACGGATTTTCCAATATTATAAATGTTAGAATTTCGAAATATATAAAAATCCATATGTAAAACTTTTAACAGTATTGCATTACCCAACAGTAAATAATTAATAAAGCTATTGTATGTATACAATACCGTTCAAACGCTTCCACTGAAATAGGTGCCAAAGATAATTCAGTATACGCATCTTATGTTATTAATAGATTTGCGGATTATACAAATTTGATGACTAAAATTATATTTCACCTCCTGAATACAATGAGCGCAACCAACAACGTTGAAATTTTACTTCAAAAGCTTGACATATGGAAAACAATACAAATGCACACAATGAAAGTAACAACAAAGTTTCAACGCAGCCTTAACGCAAAAGTTAATCAACTTTTAGCTTTAACGCTGAATTTCATTTTGGTGAGCATTATAAAATTATATAAAGCTATAGTAACAAGGACAATTTTTTCAGCGTTTTCCAGTACATATTTGTTTGCAAAATTCTCCACCTAGCAGCTAATATTCCAAAGACCTTTTCAACTACTACAAATAATTTTTCTTACGGAGGACTTTTCTATTTTACAGCTCCAAGCCAAAAATTAATTAGATTTACAAATAAAAATCATATCAATTTATAGTTCTAGTCAGAAACCGCTGGTAAGATTCTGAATTGTATCTTTAATCTATAAAATCAAATGAAAAACATTCTTAATATTATAGTAAAACATGGATTAACAGCAAAAGAAAAAGAAAACTCAACCTACATATATTTTAATGTTATAACAGTAGTTATAATTGGAAAAAGACAAATAGTCAAGTGTTAAAAGACAAACACACTACTAAAGAAAAGTATTACAAAACTTGCACTCAATGCAAAATACAAAAATCAAATATTGTTTAAAAATAATTTAGATGAACATATTGTATTTAAGAATTTCTTAAGCCAAGTACACACGAGAGATTAAAATAGGTAGATTTCTACGGAAACAAAAGTTTCCTCTACCAAATGTGTTTACACGAAAAAAAAATTGTGTTGCAACTCTACAGAAAATTCACTCTACGAAAACTTTGATAGAAAAATTTTTCATAGAGCTGTAGATTTTTCTCTAGTGACTATTTACACGATATACGTATTTTTTGTAAATGGTAGATTTTTGTGGTAGAGCAATAAATAGAATTAAATTAAAAATTGATTTGTTTTTTGCAAGTTCTTTGAAAAATGAGTTCTGAACAAGTAAAAGATGCTGCGGCTACGGTGTGCTATTTAATTCTTAAAAAAAATAAAAACTGTTGGATTCTACAAAGAAAAGAAAGAAAGTCTACGAAAAAGTCTCTACAGATCTACAAACGTGTTTCATCGTAGGTAGACAAAAAAATTTCTCAACTTGAAGAGTCGATGTAGAGCTCTACGGTAGAGTAGACGCACACAATTTCGACATTTGGACTTAGTACGATGGAAAGCAAATCATGTTTATTGCCAATTGAATGAAGAGTTTGAAATTGGTTTTAATAGTGTTTGCTTTTTTGCAGCATTGTTTAAAATATCGTTTCCAAGACGAAGAAGATGTATACTGGAAAATGTTCTGGAAGATGTATATTTAAATTTTTGGATGAACTTTTAAATCTTCAATTGTTATTGGCGTGCAAATAAATAATTCTTTGAAACTGTTAATTTTAATTTATTAATATTATAATCTTTTAATTTTTAATTCGAACATCTTTACAATTAAACCGTTACTTACTTTACACTTACTTTATTCAAATTTATTTCAAATCTATTAATCAAAATTAAGGAATTTTATAAATTGGTTTGTGTCCCAGATTGAAATTGAATAAAAAAATTTATGAATTTACTAAATAAACCTAGCGACATTTTTTATCCAGTGTTAAATATTTATAACACATATTTATTAAATTACTAAATTTCAAAGACCTAAACCAGAAAAAAATGAGTCCTTGTTAAATAAAATTTAACGAAAAAAAAATATTTCGTAAATTGAAATCTTTTAATAATATTTAAATTTTTAAATTCATCTTCAAAAATCTTTTCTTTTTCTCAATACAAAGACGGACATTTTTAATAATTTATAATGATCGCATTTAAATTTATTTTTGAAGAAAATCTTAAACTTTACTGAGTATTTTCGTTAAAAGAAAATTGTTTTTGATTTTTGACATTTTGAAATTAAATCACAGGGTTGCAAATGTTAAATTAATTTTTTGTTACACTACAGTACAATTTATGCTAGAACTAGGGTATTTATTTTAAATTTCGCATTGTGCACTTGAAGTTATGTTGTGCTCGAATTGCAAAAAAAAAAAGAAAATTATAAAAATATTTAAATGTAATTTTAAACAAGTAATACAAGAAGTACTGGAAAACATCTAAGGGTTTTTCTAAAAACGTACATTTTTAAAATTTAACAATATTTATTACTAAGTTTGAGTTAAAGTGTCATTATTTATTATGTGCTTAAAATGTAAGAGACATGTTTTTTCATTTAGAACTTAACTAATTTAGAACCCTTTAAGCTTTCATTTTTGAAAACTATTTACTTCAAAAAAAATTGGTTTTCATGTTCCAGATGGTTACAAGTATTTAAAAAAAATCTAATTTCAATTTTTGATTCTTTACAGTTCTTAAACGGCAACTTATTTCTAAAAATCTAACTTCTCCACAAAACTTCAAGTTACTAAGTCAAATGCAATAACTTAATTTGTAAGGAATTTGATAAAATGAAATTTTGTCTTAATATGCTTGAGTTTAATGATCAACGTCTGCATTAAATGTAGCTATAGTGCAAGAGGTTAGAATAACTGGCATACAAAATATAAGTTCTCTTATACATATCCCAGTCTAATAAGTTTTGCAAATGAAATTTTACCAAAAGTAGTTAGCCAGCAGATATCGTACAGATACGCCAAAGTTGACACAATCTACCTTTTCATTCATAATTTTTTTATTTAATACTTAAAGGTAATATAGTTTAATTTACAATTATTGCAAGATAGGAAAGCACTTAATTATTTTAGAGTTGGATGGGATTGATGATATAAATAATTGCTTAACTGTTACACTAAACATATATATATATATACATGTTGGAATGAGGGAGCAGATATATGATATTCTGATAATTAAAAACTAATACACGAACTAATTGCGATATGGCAAAAGTCCGGAAGTCAAATATCCTCAAATGCCAAAAATTGGACTTTTGGTCTGGGGATTTTTGTTACATTGTCAAAAAAATAATAATAGTATTAAACACATGTAATTCTTTATCACATGTTTTTTTTATTTTATTTTTTTTTAGCGCTAACTGTTTAACTGTGGCTTGTGAGGCTAATAAGCCTGTCTATACCATAGGTACATGTTGTAACAGGGGTTTATATTATCTGTGAGTTATATTATTCAATTTAAATATTTGTTTATATTTTGCATTTGTTTATATTATTATATTAATGTATTTTTTATTAAAGATATATAATTATTAATTATTGACTAAGCCATTAATTTGAACCCAATGGCGAATGATAGCTGAGACGAGTCGAAAACCAGAAAAACCACCAAAACCAGTTTTTTCACTTTCACCGGTCGGCTCTATAACAACAGTGTCACCCAGCCGAAATATCTTGATTTTAATAGATACAATTATATTTTATATATATATGTAGGTACTTTAATTCTTTTTGTATTGGAGTAATACAGTATTTCTGTATCTGTGATTTGTGAAATATATTATTCAATTAAAACTATATATTTGTTAACATTATTATGTTAATGTATTTTTCATTATTGATATAAAAATTTTTAATTAATGATTATGTTATTAATTTATTAACCCAAATATGGAGAATGGTAATCGAGTTCTGAACTATAGAGTCGATTGGGTCGAGTTTAAAAACCCGATAAAAATTTTACTTTTACTATGGAATTCGAACTCAGCTCTATCAAATAAAAGTTCGACCCTTTTAACCACTGTTCTACCCAGCTGTTTTCAAATACTATTCATATTTGAAAATATAACAAAATCCCAAAAATGAAACAATAAAATATTATTTTTTTTTAAATTTTATTTAAACATTGCAGTATTTAAAAGTTTATTTTCTATAATATTTTTTTTTTTTATTTTTTTTGTACAAAAATTTCGTTAAATTTTTTTTTTTTGAAGATTTTCGATCTTAAAATCTTTCGTTTTTATTAATAAATAAATAAATAAATTAAATTAATAATTAAGTTTTTTTTTTTTTGGTAAAAAACAATATACGCACTTTGGATTTTTTTTTTCAATTTTTGGATTTTGATTTTTTTTTGTAAAAAAATTTAGAATAAGATATTTATTTAAATATTTTTAGTATGATGTTGTTAGAAACTTTTTTTTTGTGTTTCTTTCATATCTATTCTTCATAATATAAATCTTATGAGCTATATGATGATTGACCAGATGATGAACCAGATGATGAACTAGTTGATGATGATGATGATGATGAACTACTTGGATAATATGAACTATAAGCTAATTGTTGGGCTGATCCTGATCCTGAATCTGACCATACACGTGCATAAGGTGAACCATATTCTTTAGCTGGTTCCCAACTATTTGGTTCATATGGTGCTGGTGTTGTTGGTGATGGTAAACCATATGCAGCCATTGGTTCAGCTGGCATCATTGGCATCATTGTCATTTTTAAACCACTCAATTTTGTTATTAAATTATAAATTAAAAATCCTAATACAAGTTTAATTGCAATTTTCGATAATATTAAAGCTTTCATTGCTTTAATGCCAATCAATGTCATCATAATTGGTACAATTACTTTCAATTTAAGTTTCATTAAAAGAAGTAGTGGCAATACAACTTTCTTTTTTAATGAATTACCACGACCTGTTGTAAAATATAATTTAATTAGAAAAAATATATAATTAAATTAAATTATATTAATTAAAATAAAGAAATAATATTAATAATTGAAAATAAAAGTGAAATTTAATTAAATAAAAAAAAAATTCTAAAAAGATAATAATCATTTTAGAATATAATATTTAATAATTGGAAAATTCTTTGGAAAATTTGTGCAAAAATTTCAAAAATCCAAAAAATTACAAAATCAAAAATAATTATTAAATTAATTATTAAAAAATTAGAATTTAGTTCATAACTTTTTTATAACCTCAATTTATTAAACAATTCAAAAAATATTAAATTCAAATATTTTTTTTAATTTCACTTTAATATTAAATGAATAGACAATTCAATTAATATATTTATATATATACATATATATGTATATATTTATATATATATACAATAATTTTTATTTATTTTCACTAACCTTCTTGTTCGGTTAATTCAAAATTAAGTCCACGATCAGCTCGATATGTTACAACAGTATTATCAAATAATGTTTCTGGTAATTGTACTCTAAATTCATTTGTATTCAAAATACGTGCAACTCTTTCAAATATCACTTTATCGATATTTTGATCATCAAATGAACGTGCATTTTCAGTTGTAATACCATTCATTGTATCCAAATAATTTAATACTTTCTCCTTTAAACAATTTAATGCATTACCATGAAAACATTTATCAACAATTGTATCAAGTAAATCATTACTGCTACTAATCCTTGGCTCCTCATATAATATTGAATTGTCAATTGCAGCACCATTTACAAACAATAAACCACAACCGAACGCGATAACAGTAATTATTAATCGAATCGACATTTTTTTATCCGTATTATAATCCTTTTGGAAATAATCCTTTTTTGTTTATATATATGTAATGTATATATATATATATATATGTAAATAATTAAATAAATTAAAACTTTATTTAAATTATTTAATATTAATTTATCGAACTATATATATGAGAATAGATCAATGGACAATTAGTAAATGAATATAAATTGATTAGCTAGTGTTTATTTTATACTACCGCTCCCACAAATCAAAATAATAAAATGTGTATATTTATATATATATAAAAATAATATACAATAAATTTTCTTTAAAAATTTTTTTTTTATTTTTTTTTTTACATATGAAGAATATTTAAATTTTTAAGTGAAATGGAATTTTTAAAACGACCTTTTATTTCAAAACAACTTAAGAAAAATTTCATTTCATTGATAAAATTAAAATATTTTGTACTTATTAAGATATTAAATACACACCACCAAATAGAAATAATACCATAATATACGCGTGTTATTCCAAAAATTTTTATTTATGTTAAGACGCGAGTTTTATTTTGGATTTCAATTTTTTGGTTGCACTTTGATTTAATTCATTTACGTATTCGCTGAAAGGTTTATTGTATACCATCATTTACGCACATGAATCTAAAAAATAAAAAAAAAAACAAAAACAAACAAACAGTTTCGTACGTTAAAATCTGCATACATATATGTATATCAAATTGATTGAAAGATTGGTTAGGCAATCCGTTGTACATGGAATGAATTCTAATTAATTTTTTGGAGAAATTTTTTGTTTTATACTTAATTTTTTGTTTGTTTGTTTTTTTTTTAAATTTATTTTGTCATGAAATATTGTTTTTGTATTGAATTCCAATGTAATATTTTATTTTATTTGAACTATTAATTACAAGACAATGCAGGATAAAAGAATTGTTGTTGTACATTTCAGAATATTATTTGTTTACAAACCAATTGTATTTTATATGGTACAATTCTAATTTGCAAAAGGTTAGGAGGAGACATTGGTCGTGGGAAAAATATTTTGGGGCAAAAGTCAAACTTTGACAAGCAATTCGTTATCTGATAGAGATGAGTGCAGAAGACGCTAATGCTGCGCAGTAGACGCTTGTTTTTGGAAAAAATTAACAAATTTAAAATTCACTTTTTTTCACTATGGAAACTGCACTTCGCTTTGCTTCAAGTAATCTCAAACTTTGGAAATATGCTTGCCTTATTACTTTTCTTTCCTATTTTTAACAAATACTTCGTAGTTAACTTCGAATTTTTTTTTTTTGTACGAGGGAATGGAACGCTCGAAAGTCACCCATTGAAACTGTGCGGTATTTCTTTGGTTATTGTGCGACTTTAACGCACCAAAACTACACTCTTTTCGGATCAAACTTTAGGATGGAACCTGTGATACAAATATTTGGTTACAGGGATGTCAATATGAAAGGATTTTGGGATTGTGTGGAGGTTATTTGAGATTTTAGGATTATGGGGGATGTCCAAAATTTGCCGGGGAAATTGAAGAGAAAGATGTTAATATTCTTCTTAAATTTAATTAAGTCGTACACATACGAATTACAAAACAACTATCCGCAATTTAAGCCGTATACAATTTTAAATGTCATAAAAACCCAAGTTTTTACGAAAGCATTTGCTCTATTCAATTATCACCCCTATTATTTTATTAGTTTTTAAAACAATTTTAAGACTCCCCTTTACGATGGTATAATCCGATTTTAACCAAAATCAATAAGGAAACTACACACTGTTTCAAAAACAATCAAACTAAAATTTAAAATTGTAGCTGATACCATAGTGATTGCGATGCTGATCCGATCTAAACTACTTGACTTTATATCTAGAATATCTAGATCGACTCGTTACAGACGAAGAAGAAACTTAAATAAATCTATAAGTAATTAAAAAGAAATCAATAGGTTGATCGACACTTTAACCATTGTTATAGAATTGGAGAAATTTAATTCTTAAAATGATTTGTGAAAATAAATTAGATAAGTATAAACAGTTTCATTATTTTTGTTCAGTACTGTTAATATTTTTTTTTAATTTATATTTTAATAGCACACTTATATTTCGCCCTCAAATATTTAATCTATTTTTCCCTAGGTAGCCTTTTTTTCACTTCTTTTTTTTACTTTAAAATAAAAAAGATGGGTGAAAGACGATGGGAGCAAGACTTATTGTCGAAAATAAAATGCGAAATATTTCCCAAATAAAATAATAATTTCAATGATTTGTACCCAGAAATAAAATAAGAATTTCAATGATTTTTAATCAGTAGTTTCGGGAAATAAAGGTATTTCCTTTTTCTACAATATTTTATGTGTTTATGCGAGATTTTGAATTAGGAGGATTTGATTAGGATATATTTTAGTGTTGAATAAAAAGTGAGAGTTTTACGCCTTTTACAGCGTATTAATACATATGTACATTTTAAAATGGAAGTATTTTGAAGCTGCTTACAAAAAGATTTCAATTCTATTTTTATATTATCATTTTTTCTATCTTTAAGGTTTTTTTCGATATTTTAATTTTACAACATTTTTAAATCGACATTTTTATTTTTCAACAGATTGACCCACCCCCTAAAAGATACTGAAACATTTCATTTATGTTAACAAGTATAAGTGATTATGTATCTCTTATAATAGTATTCTTTTTTTTTAGCACATTTTCAAAAAAATTTTAAAAATATGCCTATAATTCTGTCCGTCCGTTTGTTTATAAAAATGCTGCGCCATTTAAAATAAAGAAACGATATTTGAAGCTCGGATAGATTTTGCAAAAAAAAATAATTTCATGGAGAACGCTATGGAGCTACAGTGTCCCAAAGGCGCGATATTCCTATGTATAAACTGTTATAACAAGAGTTCTCTAAGGTATATTTGACAACAATAACCTGAATTCCTTAACATTATTCTCTCTACAAAAATTTGTCTTAAAAATTCCATTGCGTCTCGAGCAGTTAGGGTGGCTTCATCCTGGTAAAACCACATCTCAGGTTTATTTTTAAAAGCAGAACGTAAAATATATTCTATTATACGGCGATATTACTCTCCATTTACGGTTATAGCACTTTCATCTCATTTTCGAAGGAGTAAGGCCCAATGATATTTTCAGATGTAATGCCATACTATACATCTTATGTGGTGCAATTGGGGTTAATGAATGGCTCATGGATTTTCAGAACCCCAGAAACTACAGTTCTGCTTAATAACAAAGCCATTCAAATGAAAATGAGCACCATCACTCAGAATCAGATTTTCTTTACGTTAAAATAATTGATCACTGATTTAAATAATAAAATTCTATTATTCTGGTTCTGGTGAGTCTCTTCATTATTTATTCTTCAGGTGTTATTTATAAAATCTTAAAAAGTTATTAAATAAATCCCATGGCGACTTTTGGCCCACCTTGTATTTCGAAGGTTAAGCGTTTACATTAAATCTCTAACATTTTATTTTGACACATGTAGGCTTTCTAGATGTCATTCTAGATAATATTATCAATTAATTTTTATATATAATTTTTACCAAAAAATCAGTATGAAATATTGTGTAGTTTTGGAAATGTGCTTTTTTAAAAACCCTTGGTTTTTTCATCACTTGTTTATTTTAAACATTTATTATAATTGTAACAATCGATAGTTATCACATATTTAATGAAACAATTAGATTTTACAATATAAAAAAATTATTTATGATAATAAAGTTATATTTATTTTATTTTGTTAATTTTTTTTTTTTATTTTTATTGAAAGTGTGCGGAATTAAATTAAATTTAATACTAAATATTTAAATTTCACAATAAATTTAATTGAATAGTAATTGCATGGAATCAGGAAGTAGTCGGATCACATCCACTTCTTATAAAATGATAAATAGTACATATTTCAAATTTTATAATAGAAATTTTAAATTCGATTTGGCAATATTGTTAAATTAAAATTTTAAGTTACATAACATATCGCATTAAAAAAAATTTTTGAATAATTTATGACCCAATTGTTTTTATTTTCATGCAGAAATTAAAATTCATTTATAGTTCATATTATAAAACAACATGTTTAAATCAACTGCAAAATCTGTGCGTGAATGATAGGAAAGGTAACCAATAAAATATTGTCATTTTCCGTTTCATTTTAATATTCCGGTAAAAGATGTTTTTGCAAGATTTAAAATATTTTCGTTATCCTGTTTAAATTTTTAGGCTCTTTTATTTCAAATTTTGTAGAATCATTGATCCGTACCACTGAAGTTTACAGAATGAATAGAATTTGAATCTAATAAGTTCCTTTAAGTACAGTGACAATATTATACCAAAAAAATTTCCTAAGTACATTTGAATTTAAACGAGGAAGAGTGTAATAGAGTAGATTGTGTCAACTCTGTGATACCCGTATGGCCCCAATATTGATCATCCGGTTAATTACTTTTGACAAAATTTTAAATACATAACTTATTAGGCTTTCAGTTATATACAAAAGAAAATATAGTTTGAAAGGCAGCTCTTCGATCCTCTTTCTTTGTAGTGATTTATTTAATTTCTTTAATTTATCACTTTAATTTATTCAGACGTTGACCATTAAAGTTAACTATTATTGACAAAATTATAGTCATCCACCTTTATTAGTATAGAGTAATGCTCATATAAAAGATGAAGTTGTATGGCAACCACTCGAAACCGCTGCACTACCCCAACTAAATTTGGCCATAAAACTAAACTATTTTTGCTTTACTAGCTTTTTTATTTTTTTATTCTTTGAGTCTGTATCTACCCCCTTCCTTCTCTGGTATACCCTTTTCACCTATTGTCATAGGGGTATAAAAATTTGTAAGATACTATATATATAATTAACTTGGAATACTAGCTTTGACCTTCTTAATATTACACAAGATGTAGATTTTGAGATGACCTTCAAAAACTGTACACAAGATGTAGCTAAAAGTACTTTTAGTTTCTCTATAGTTTTAACCGTTCTGGAAATACAGATTTTCATAAATGCTTAAAAAGCTACAATTGCAGAGTACAAATGTTATCTTTATACATTCTAGTGGTTAAAAGCTCATTAGGACCTAGAAAGCTGAAATTCTAAAAAATATTGTTTTTACTTAATAGGCTCCTCCCATAAAAAACTATTTTTTTAGCAGGATTAGATTAGGGAGTCAAGTACCTCATATATATACAAAAATTTCTAAAAAAATAATTTTTTTTAATAATTAAACTTTTCTGGGTTCTTGTTGGATTGAAGGTTGAAGAGCATTGATCAAACATCTAACATTGATGGTCCCAAAAAGTTCTTTTAGCCTTTTATAAGTTGTATGGAGATTTCATTGTTAATATTCCCATATTTAGTTAAATCACATAATTTGAGAACGTCCTTTGGATTCTCAAATTTGGTGTAATTTCAATACTCTCATTCTTAAACACTTTTTATAAATAAAGTTATTTATATCATCTGGTAACGTATTATTTAAAAAGTCTTGACAAGCTATGTAGATTTAACTTAGAAGTTATGATTCATGGGTAACTTTTAGAAAAATTGTGTATAGAATATATTTAAAAAGACCTTGACGAGCTTTTACTCGCATAATATTATTTACTTGTACTTACATTCACTGATTAACCAATAAATAATTTTGCCAATGTTTAAATTCGAAGATATAAATTCTTATTTTAGTAATTTTATTCTCTAATATTTCTAGTATTTTAGTAATAATTTATTAGGTAATAGATTTTTCAGATTGTTTTGTTGAAATCTTTAATTCGCAGAAGTGGTTTGGTTTACAGGGTGTTTCGCCAGTAAACGGCATCCTTGCAAGGGATGATAAAACACATAATAACAAGCAAAAAAGTTAGTATAAAGTTAGATATATTTCTAACGATTTCTCAGATAACGGGACTTAAAGATTTTCTCTCCTCCAAAATTCTTTCATTTAGTTTTTTGCTTATAATTTAGAAACTAACACACCTAGGATCAATCTTAATACCATTTTTGGAAGCAAGTTAGGTTTACCCTTCAAGTTAGGTCTATCTTAAACAAAAATCTGAAAACAAAATAAATTGTAGGATTCTGGGATTGTAAATTTTGAGAGACTTAGACGATTCCATGAAATATCATTAAAGGAAAATTTGTTGCACCGGAACGTATTAACGAAACATATTTAAAAACTTGTTTACGTTTGCGATCGTCTGTTTAGAAACCTTTTACATTCTTTAAAATAAATAGAGAATATTTGAAATCCAAGAATGGTAATAAAATAACAACTGCAGAAAACTTTTTTAACTATAGCTTACCATAGTTGCAGAGCTAACGGTAGAATTATTTCATAAATTTCAAGAGTTCACTAGTGAGTATTTAACAAGAGTTAAATAGTGCAAAATTTGATTAGTCCACTACAGGGCATTCAAGTAGTTGCCATACATCATACATTTTTTATATGAGCATTACTCATGTCAATAGTAGTTATCTTAATGGCCAACGTTTGAATAAAATATAGTCGGTGTAATAGAAGAGGTTTGCAGAGCTTCTTCTACTTCTATTTTCTTTTGAACATAACATAATTGTGTATTTAAAATTTTGCCAAAAAGTAATTTACGGGATGATATAATGTCTATATAACGGTCGTACGGTCATAATGGGATCCCAGTATTGACACAGTCTACTCTACTACACACTTCCTCGGTTTTTAAATTAGACCCACAATTTTATTTTAAAGTTCCTTTTTTAAATTAATAAAAACTAATTATTATTAATTTTTTTTTGCAAATAATTGTGGTAAACCATTTTATTACTTAAAAAAAAAAGTTTCATTTAATTTCATTTTCGTATTCGGAAGTAAACTTAATACTGAAATACCACCTACAAAAAAAAACCACAATTAAAAATCATAAACATGTTTTTTACATCCGTTGGTCTTTTACACACAAACACAGCCGTCGTCTATTGACAGTTGACAAATTGTTGATTAACATAAAATTGAATTTCAACAGTAGTCCAGTACTGAGAACACCACAAATCACAATATATGAATGTATATACAAAGTAATTTATGTGTAAATTAAAAGCTTAATTTTTTAATCACGTACTGTGCAACTTAATAATAATTCCTGTTATTCGATCTGAATTCCATTACACATTTACCTTTTGTTTTGATTTTTTTCAGTTGTTGTTGTTGTTTTAATCAATTTTTTAATCAAAATTGAAAAGAAAACTTATGGTCAAATGGAAATTTAGGTGGGTCAGTCAGTCAGAATATAAAAAAAAATATAATTGAAATAATTAAACGGAACAATATGTTTTATATATATATATATTATATATAGTATACAATGTTTTAAAATAATTGAGTACAATTAAAAGTGTAAGTGATTTTTTGGTGGAGAAAATCTTATGGAATTATTGTGACATTTTATATTAAAATAATTTTAATGTATAAAAAATATGGAATGTATACAAGAAAGGTAACAATTAATTTGTGCTTTTATTGATTGTTTTAAATATTTTTACTATTTGAAAAATTCTACTTTCTTTTAAACTTAAAAGGTACTCTCAGTTGGAAAAAAAAGTTATTAAAAGTATAGAAGAAGAATTATATCAATTTAGATGCAGACATATATGTTACGTATGTATATATTTTATGTAAAAATAAACGGTTAGTGAAATTATTAAAAAAAATTTTTTAATAAATAAAAATAGAAATTATTTTTAAATATTTTACTTTTCTTTTAGACAAATTAAACAGAAGTAAACTTTTTGTCTTGTCTATATAAAAAAGAAAGTGGATTTAAGAACCACACCATTGATTGGAACTCCAAAAGAAACTGTATATTATATGATCGTCATGGCGTCTAAGTATGGTTTGGAAATAATATAAGCATTACAAAATCAAAAAGTAACTTTTAGAGGACTAGGTTTTCAACTTGGTACGCGGACATGTTTACAAACCTTACCATACACTGTTCAACATACCATCGAACCATCGTATAATTTTTTTTTTTTGTTTTAAAAAAAATGTTAAATGTCAAAAGAATCTGATAATTTTAAATTTGAATTTTTAACAGTTTTTATTTAAATATGTATATTGTTCTGCCTATTAAATTTTTTTCTTCTAAAATTATGATATTTAATATTTTTTTATATAATATTTAAACATTTTTCTAACTTAATTTTATAATTATTTCAAATTCTTTACTTAATTATTTTTTATTTTATATATTAGTTTTCTTATTATTTCAAATCGGAATATCTCAAAGTTCTTTCATGTCAAAAAATGAAAAAAATGAAATGACAAATGTTGTTCAGCTTGCCCAAACACGTTAAAACTAAAATGCAAACCCAAGACTCCGCCCACAAAATATCAAAATTTTTTCATTTTCTTCCAACCAACTTTTAAACCTTCAAAATGGTCTTTCAACTTGCCCATACACGATTCAACTCGCAAGTACGCGTACCAAGTTGAAGACGCGGCCCATCGTGTGTGGGTTGCATAAGAAAGAAAGTAAGATTAAGATATTACAACCTGAAACCAATAAAGGGAAGTCTCTTGAGCTCCAAAAACAAATAAAAGAAAAATAAGACGAATAATGAAACAAGAAAAAATTATCCAAAACAATCTATTAGTTAATAATACCCTATTCACACAATGGATCTATAATATGTTATAGCGTTCGGATAACATGTTATAAAAATTTGTATTCACACTACGAAAATTTGACGTTTTAATAAAAAAGTTTTGCTTGACGTTTTTGTTTGTTTACAAAAAAAAAAAATTTTCTTGATTTAATGAAAATGATAAATAAATTATGCAAGGCAATGACAAATTCTTTAAGGGATATGAAGATCCAAATAAACTTTAATAAATCGAAAAAAAAATTGATTATACCAAAAAATTTAAGTACGCAACCTTTAACATGTTATACTGAATAACTAGTTATTATCATATTATACTTGATAGATTTTTTTCATACAATATTTCTTGTTATAGGACATTATAACAACTATATAACAACGCTGATAACATGTTATAGAGCCGCAGTGTGAATAAGGTATTGTAAACATATATATGATATTATATTTTCTAAACTTACATTTAAAATATACTAATGCATTAATTACTAAAGGTACTGTCGCGTAAAAAATTAATTTCATTCAAAAACAGGTTTCGCGCGTACTAATTTGTTTTGATTTTTTTCAAAAACAGTGACTTGAGTCAACAAAATTTTTTTGTTTGACATTTGGTTTTTATTTTTGATTAAAATTTTTTGTGAGTAGTTTGTATTGTTTTTAAAGTTGAACTGTTTATTTTTGAAATGGAAAACTTAGAATTAAGGTAAATATAATATGTATACAAATGCCTGAAATGTAAAATTTATAAAATTTTTATTTTCAGAAAAAAAAATTTTGGCAATAAGAAGCAACTAGAAAGGCTATTTTCTTCATTATTAATCTCATATATTATTTCATGGTATTCATAAAACCACAAAAAACTCATCCTAAATATAAAAACTAAAAACGCAAAACAATTTTATTAATATGAAATGTCAAATATCCAAAGTTGAATCAAGTTGAATCAAGTTGATTTAATTAATTGATTATCACGACACCGTCAAAACAATTTTGTTGATTTACGCGACAACACCTTAAATAATAGTCTAGTATCATCTAGTATCTGATCATCTATCAAGCATCTGATGCATTACTAAATAGTAATTTATTTTCTTAGGTGTTAAAGATTTGTTTATTAATGAGTTAAACAATTAACGTACCTAATAATATAAGTGAATATTATAGTTATACCTATTTGCTTCCTATCGTCTAAAGAATAACGGTTAATAGATCCTAAATTCTTGTTCGAATAACAAATATAGCCTGCATACATTTTAAAAAGAAATCAGTTGGTATATGGTTTTGTACTGGTATTGATTTTGATACACAATCAATTCGCTTTTAACAAGCGATCTGTCTTATGCAAATTTTTAAATTTAACTAAAAAAATTATACAAAAAAATAGTTCTAAGAGTTAAGAAAAACTTTAATTGGAAAATAAAACAATTTTTAATTTTTGTTTAAAAACAATAATTTTATATTTATTGTTATTTTTAGAATAAGGTTTTTCATGTAATACATAATATATTAATACATTATATTTAAGCAATTGTTTTTTTTTTTTTTTTTAATTAATTAATTAATTTTGTTTCTGTCAACTAAGTTGAAATTCTTTTGATTTCAATTTTATTTCAAAAAATTTGTTTTAACATTTTATTTTAAATAAGTTTTTTAATTTAATTTGATTTAATTTTTTTTTTTTTTGTTTCAAAAGTAAACATTTTTTTTATTGTTTTAAATGCTAAATACATTTTTTATAGTTGCTGGAACCTATATTGTGTTTATTTTTTTGTATCTTTTCTTTTTTTTTTGTTTTAATTATATATTTTTTAAAGTTTATTTTTATTTTGACTATATAAGAATAATGGATTAATGAAAAAATGAATTCAGAAAATGAATACAGAATTTTATTCAAATTCAAAAATGTTTAATATAGTATTTAATTATATAGTATAATTTTAGTTTAATTTATTGTAATATAATTATAATTTTTTGTTTTCCTTGATACAGTCGAAACCAATAATAATTTTTATTCTAAATATTTTTGTTTTTTTTAATATTTCTTTTATAAATTTGTTATAATTTTTTTTGTTCATTGAGAAATTCAATTTATTGATGGTATATTTAATTAATTAAACAATCATTATATTATTAAATTGATCTTTTAGTTTTTGAATAGGTCCTTATAGAAAAATAGAAAAATATAATTGTATAATCGCTTTAAAAAAAATTAATTTATTTGGAATTATTGGTTCAATTTTTTTTAAGTTATCTTTGAAAGAATCTCCAAAAACAAGGTTTTAAAACACTTATTCGGTTTATAAAGAAAGTGAAACCCGCTGAAGGTGTAAACCAAAAATCTCAAATTTAAAATTAAATTTTGTATTTAAAAAGTTAGTACTGTGACACTTAAAGCTTATTTGTTAATCAATGAACTTCCGAGATAGATTTTTATGAACAGTTACATAAGTCTCACATAAGTTTAATTCAATAGCGAATCATTTTTATGATTAAGAAATTTTGACAAGTAACAAATATATTTAAATTTATTAACAGACACGAGTAGCTTCAACTTTGGGATATGGATATAGACAACAGCAATTCAGAATAAAAATCTGATATTTTGATTCTATAAAACAAAATCAAATTTTTAAAACCAAAATAACTATAATTGATCGTTTAATAAATTAAATAAAGATCGTTTAAATATAGAATTTCAATCAATAACACTTTGCTCAATTAATTAATATCATTTATATTATTTTTATATTAATTTTAATATTTTTTTGTTTTCTTCATTCTTACAAAATAATTAATTTTATATTAGTTAATATGTTTCTATTTTTTTTTTATATTTATATAATATTTAATATATATATATTTTTTTCAAATGTTTTTTTGATTTTGTTTAATATTGATAATTGGTCGATTGAATAATTTTTTGTTGTATAATGTTTTTTTTTGTCTTTTAATTTTAAATGTATTTTTTTTTTATATTTAGTATATAATTAAGTTTCTGTAACAAATTTTTCATTAAAACTGCTTTGATTTTTTATGTATATATATTTATACATGTAATATTATGTAATGTATAATTTTTTCATTAAAATTAAATTAAAATAAATTTTTTTTTATTAAAATTACTTTTACAAATACGAAATTTTTATGTTGTAAAATTTTGTTTATATTAAAATCAAAATAAAATCTTTTCTTATTTTATTTCCACATGTTTTTTTTTTTTTTTTGATTTTACTTCAAAGAAATATTTTGTTAATAAATGTTTTGCAACATTAAAATGATTCAAAAATCATTTTTATAAGATATACGCATCATTCCAAAAACTTCAATTGATGTGAAATTTTTTCGAAGAACGGACGAGATATATCATCCCTTTAAATTAATGGGGTTGTGTAAATTTATCTCTTCCCAAATTATATCTTTTACAAAATTGTTATATATGGAATTTGCATTTAATGGCTATAAAATTTTATTAGTCTGGAACTGTGATATGTTTTGTATGCTTTTCTACGTTATATCGTTGTCTTTTTTGAAACACAAATTCCATCTTAAGCATATTTTATATTAGTAGCAGAATAGTATTTTATATTAAAAGTTTGTTTTTGAAGTAAAATATTTTTAATTGAGTAAGAACGAAGTGATGATTCCATTTCTCGTTCTCTCTGGCATCGCTTTGACCTTAAAATAGAATAAATTGGTTAATATAAGTCTTGACAAAATATAAAGCGCCGCAAGAAGCAGCGCAATCAGAAACACTATCTTATTCTCGTTGACAATTGTGGTTGTAATTTTATTTAGAATATTATTTTTGTATTATTATTCATACAGAATATTATTTTATTTTTAATCGATTCTAATTTTAAGCGGTTATAATATTTTAAAATAGGTCATATACTTGTGTAGGAATATTCATTCAAAAGTAGACGTTCGTTCAGAATTACTTTATGTCATCAAATTGTAGAACTTATACATTTAAGTATTAAACTAAAATTGAAGAGGCACTAACATCCAAAGCTATGAAGTTATGACTTTTTTTAAAGACCAAATAGCCTGATTTTGCACAATCTGTTTTTCGCCCATTCTGCTTTTGTCCATTTGTTGAGTCTTTTATTAATACACAATTTTCCTTTGAAATAAAATCATTTCTTTTGTTTTTTTTTTTAATTATTTTGTTTTAAGAAAATTTTTAAGTTACAGTTTTTTTTTTCCTTATTTTTTTTTTAAATTTAAAATTTTCGATTTATAAATAATTTTTATTTTGAATAAAATTGTTTTTTTTTTTTTATTATTTGTTTTCATTTAAAATTGAATTTTTCAAAATTTTCATATATTATAGAAAAGTTTTGTATCTTATTTAAATTTTTTTTTTTAATTTTATTTTGTTTTTTTTTTAGAATAAAAAAGAGTTAAAATTTTAAATTAGCAGGAATATTAAAATATAGAATTTAATTAAAAACTTTTTGTTATTTTTTTTTGGATAAATTGAGCTAAAACTTCTCTTAAGATTTTCTTATTTTTTTGATTTAATTTCATAATTTTCATGTTTTTCATTTTTATTTTTTTATTGAACAATTTAAAGATATATATATATATAATTTAATTATATTTTTAGTTAATCTTAATTTGATAGTAAGTAAATTTATGTTTTTATATATAGATTCTTCAAGGGATTAAAAAATTTTTTTAAAAATTATTATAGAAATTTAAAATATTTCAAGATAAGCAAAAATACATAAAAAGTTTGAAGTTAAACTTTTCTTTTTGAATTTGAAATTTTTTTGATTTTTGGAAAGTTATATATATAATGACATGAAAAATTACTTTCGGTGATGATGATAATGATGATGATGTTGATCTTAATGATAAGAAGTATGATGATGATAATTAATGATTAATATAATAAATAAGTTTTCTAAAAAAACAAAAATATCTTTGAGATAATTTTAAAATTTTTTGTTATAGTCTTTCTTTTTTTAAATATCACAATATCTGAAACAAACTTGTGACTGGATTTATTAAAAGCACAGATATTTTTTTAAACTAATCAAATTTTATTAATTGTGCTTAACTTTCAAAAAGGTGTAAAAGATTGTGATTAATAATGCTACTGCAGGATAAACTCTTATGTAAATTTCATAAGTTATATGAAACATAAAACTATAATAGTGTTAGCACCATAGACTGCTTTCATTACGAGGGTTAGCACATACACTGGATTTAAAAAAGATTAAGCTTTTAAAAGGATGTTAAGATAAACTTATAAAAAAAGCTGCGAATGTGGATAATAACGGATCAGGTACACTTGAAAAAAATTACGAAAAAAGAGTAATATATAAATTTTAAGAAATAATATTAATGTGATATTGTATTGAATGATATTGCAATTTAAAAAAAAAAGAAAGACTTAACAATGCTAAATTATTAATTTGATATTTTACACATAAAATTGTCTACATACACAATCAAAAACAATTGAAATAAATTAAAAGCAATTAATTTACAGCTTTTTAAAAGATAGTTTTTTTTTTTTGATTTAAGATACTTTATACTTTTTGGGACATTTAAAAATAATTTAACAATTAAAAAATTCAATTAATTTAGGTTAAAAAGATGTTTTAATAAAATTAATTTAAAAAACAAAAATCAAATTAGATTTATATTGAAATGGAATTTATTTAAAATAAATATTAATTAAAATATTATTTATTAAATTAAAAAAAAAATAAAAAATTAATATTACATATTTATTTATTTGTCATTTGAATTATTTTTACTTGTATTGTTTTTTTTTTCAATTATTTATATGAATTTAAAATCTATGTATTTTATGTATATAATAATATATATATATTTTTTTAAAAACTATTCAAATAGAGTTCTAATAAATTAATTAAACCTATTACTATCCCTGTTATATTAAATTTGACAATTATGCTATATATAATAATGCTGAGATATTTTTATTTAATATTTTATTGTTTTTAATTTATTTTTTTTTTTTTTAATTTATTGTTATCACTATAAATAAAAATATTTAAATTATAATTTAAATTAAATAAATTTAAAAATTAATTTTTAGTAAAATAATTTAAATTAAATTAGAAAAAGATAAAGAGTAATGGATAATGTTTTTTTAGTTGTGTAAGCTTGTTTTAAAAATTTTCTTTTGATAACTGAAATAATTTAATAGATTTTAAAATACATTTACATATTTATTGCTAAGTTCTTTTAAACAGTGATCTAAATATAAAATATTTAAAACTAATTGTTTTAAATATTCATAAAATTGATAATTTTATCAAACTTTAAACTAATATCAATATTAATTCGCTATGATACTATATTTGATTTAATATTTGAAACAAGAAGTAACGCACAACTAAATTAACAAATTAAATCCAGTATACTTTTAAAACTAATCTTAAATGATAAAATACAAAATATAGAAAAAAGTTTTAAATTTTAGAACATAAAGAAGTTTTTTATTAATTTCTAGCGAGTATGATAGTTCAATGACAGTTTTTTATTTTATTTTATTTTAAAGATGTGTACATTCATAATATTTTAAGCTAATAATAATTGCTCGCAATTTATATTATTTTTATATGTATATTGGTTTAATAATATATTTATTAAATTGTATACATATATATTACATATTAATATTAATTTTTATAAACCATTTGAATTAAATATTATTTTAAGTAATTATTGCTAAAGCACCAATTTTATTTATTATTATTATTGTTATTTTAATATTCTGCTTTCAAAAAATCTCTTTATTTAAGAGAAAAAAAAAATCAACAAATATTATTTTTTAACATAATATATATTATGTATTGTATATATATATATATATATATATATATATATATATATATATTAGCTACCCGGATAAATATTTTGTTTTTAAATATTGTGTTGCAAAAAAAATTTAAAACATTTACAAGAAAATGGTTTTTGATACAAAATTTAAGATTCTTATTATTAAAGCTCGTTATTTTTTACTACTTATTACTAATTTTTTTACCTTAATTTTTACTAGTTTACTTATGAAGAATCACTTAAATTCAGAAACCTAAAATAAAAGAATAATTAAGTTTGATTACGAACTTAATTAAGAAAAATAGTCAATAATTTAATAACGCCTAATTGTATGCAATGAAGTAATATTCTTTTTATAACTTAATATTATTAATTAGTGATTACAGATAAACTGCAGGAATGCTGACTCGTTCTACACAAAGTTAAAACAATGAAAATTACTGAATACGGTTAAATATAATACAATTATAAATTATAACATAATTAAATAAATATAAGGAACAGTATTAGTATTATTGAATACTAATAATAGTAACCAAACCTATAATGATTTCAGTAAAAAATCGCTTAAAATATTACATCATCAGTTATATGTAAATAAATATAAAATTAATATCAAGGATTTCAAAAACAATTTGATAAAATTAAAAATAATTGTCATTGTTTTCTAAATACAATTAGGTATTAGATAATTTTTGGTTTAAAAAATATTTCAAAATATTCGCGCAAAAATCCAAAAATTACCGTAAAGAAGTTTATCCTGTAGTTACCTATTTTCTCCAACAGCTTATCAATTCAAGGTATTAACATCAAAATCTTGTATTTGAAATTTAGGAGTATTCCATTCAGCAATTTAAGCTGTACACGTTCTTTCAGATTATCATTAAAGAATCTTCTGTAGGTAGCATTTATAGATTTTATTGTTGACTAGATTAAAATAAGTTGAAACGATATGCAATCTTTTATATGCATTTTTAATGTTCAAAGAGTTTATTTTAAAAAAAAAGTTCTTCTGAAAATCATCTACTTTATATCAAAATTAATTTTTTTCTTGTAAATGTTATAAATTTTTTTTTTTAGCGAAGAAGCTCAATGCTCACCTGTAATGTTTGTACTTTTGAGCTAAAAATTTTTTTATTTTTTAATATTAACTTTTATTAAATACTTTTAAATAACTTTAAATTTTATTTATTAAGCTTTTATAATTATTGTGCTGCTTTAACTTCCCTTTTTTATTTATTTTTTTGTTTTGTTTTTGTGTCTTATTTATATTTTGATTATGTTTTTCATTATGTTATTGCTAACCAAATATGAAAATTAACAAACCAGGCACCAATGATAAAGTTTTCTTTTATTATTTTTCTATTAAATAACTTTTCAATATGTAAATGTTGGTTTTATATTTTTTTGTTTATAAAAATGCTAACAAATATTTAAATTCAATACCGTTTTTTTATTTAAATCATTTTCCGCCTTCAGTTACATTGCAGCAGTACCATTAAAAAATTAAATGTATAACGGCGACCAGGATTTAGATAAAATTTATTAAAAAATTGTGGTTTTTTTTTTGATTCTGTAAACTCAAAGTGAGACACAGCCGTTTTTTAAATAAATTTTTTAAAAAAAAAGTTAATAAGCCAAATCGTATTAATATAAATAATTTAGAACATAAGTTGTTTGCGCATGTGCGTTATACAATTTTTTTTTCAGATACTGCAATTGAAATAACATATCAATTTGTTACATTAAAAAGATTATTTTTGAATATATAAATGGTCAGTCAACTACATTGATTATGAGAGTATCATTTATTTGAAATAAATTAATACTTTATTAATACAGAGTATTTTATTTTATTTTTGAATATGTTATTTAATTTTCAACCTAGTAATTATTGTAGTGATAACATTTCAATTCAACATATTAATTTTATGTAACATAATTTATCAGTCCTCTGTTAATAATTATCCTATCTATTGGATATTATTTGTTTGCTTAGTGCTTGCGTTCAACAGCATTTAACAGCTTTTCTTTTGGTAAAAATATTGAAGCAATAAATGTTATATGTTGCAATTATTTCATAATCACATACATAAATAATGTATGTATATATGTTATATAAAATGTATTATTTTGTATATACTACATATGCATTACTTAAAAATATTAATTTTTAATATTATAAATACTTATATTTTTATTTGAAATTTTTATATTAGGCTTTTTTTAATATTTTTTTTTTTAATTCTATTCTATTTAAGATATATTATGTATATTTTATATATTATGTAATATTGTTACAATAAGGTATAAGTAACATATATATTATAAAACAAATTGTCTAAAAATTGCATATTATATTGACTATAAAAAATATATTTTATTTTTTTTTGTTTAATTTTATATTTTTTTTTTTATTATTTTTCAATTTTTATTTAATTGAACAATATTTTATATTTTATGCATAATTTAATTAATCTTATTTTATATATATATATATTTTTTTTTTAATATAATATATTATATTGTAACTTTTAATATTGTCCAAATAAATTTCGTATACGAATATAGTATATAGATTTTAGTGACAATAGTTTTTCATTTATAGCGATTTTGGAGAAAAGACGTACCAAACATCGTTCCAAAATCGATACAAGTGAATTTCACTATTGTGAGTTTTTGTTTTTATTGATTTATAATTAAATTAATTATTTAATTTACGTATATATAACGTTTTGATGTATAAAACATGTAAAGCATAAAGCGTAAAAATATTTTCAGGTATATATTGGGATTTTTTTTTTAATGTTAATATAATTTTTCCTAATGGAAAAATTTTTTAAATTTTCATTTGTTTTTTTTTTTTATTTTTTTCATATAAGAAAGGCAAAAATCATAAAAAATATATTCACAGAAATTTTTGGAAGCTCTTTAAAAAGACAATAAAAATAATTTATATGTATTTCTTTATTATTAGAATTAAAGGCTTAAGATTGTATTTTATGCAAAAACTAATATATGTCAAATAATATATTGAATTAAATAAATATAATTTAATATAATTAAATAAACGTAATTGTTTTAGTTTAAAATATGTATATATAATATATTTATTAAATTATATTAAAAAATGTGAATTGTATTTCAAAATATTTTGACAAAATTTACTATTACAATGCAAAAATTATCTGGCTTTTAAGATAAATTTTTCAATAAATTCTCTGGGTTTCGGAAGTTCGTGGTATCTACAGAGTAAGTGACTAAATTTGCTTCAGTCAGTTTACTTTGCAACAAAAATTATGGTGAAGGAAATGAAATAATTATAAATTAAAATTTTTAAATCTTATTTAAAGGCCCAGAAAGCCACTTGTATCTTTGTAGATTCGTGTTAAAAATTAAATATCACCCCTATTCTAAATCCCCTCGTAGACTTTCTACGAAAAATTGGCTACGGTACGAACAAAAAGTTTTAGCGATTCTAAATTCCCTCGTAGAAAATTAAATTTGCAATGGCAACTTTTTACGTTTGAATTCATTTTTTTAAATAAAAACTATGATTATTGTTTTCAATTTTGTAGTAATAATTTTTGAAAAGTATTTTGAAAAGAGATTTAAATATTTTTATAAAACAAAGTTAACTAAACAATTAAATAAAAATGTAAATTCATTTAAAACTTTTTATTTATATGTAAAGAAGTGAACTGATCACGAAATAATATGAAGTACGAATATGGTACGAATGAATACTTTTTTCGTAGATTTTCGTAACGTTAAGTCGGAATTGAGAATCACTTTTTGTAGATTATCTCCGACTTAGCCGTACGAGGGAATTTAGAATTAAAATTTTGCTTTTATAATCAAATATGTCAAGAATCTCTCAAGAATTTAGGAATTATTAATGAGACAAAATAAATTTCGAATAAATAAAACCTACACAAACGTCTTACCTTTTTTATTATTATTTATATTATATAAACCTTAAAAGAACCTATAACCTAAAGGTATAGGATATGAAATATTTTAAGTATGTTCAAATTATTGCATTCTAATTTTTCAAATATTCCTTATTCCTACAGAAACAAAGATACGGTATAATATACAATTGGATAATTGATATTTTTATATCTGATACATTTATTATTTTAATTCAAATAAAATATAATAAAATTTAATTCAAATAAAAACAATATAAATTATTAAAATAAAAACAAAACAAACAATATTTATGGAAATTATAAATGTTTATTATTATTATATTTTTATGAATTTAAACAGATTCAATTATTATTTTATTATTATCTCAAAATAAATAAAAAATAAACAAAAAATAATATAAAAAAAAATTAAAATAACATGCTTTTAAAAAATAAAATAAATCATAAATTTATTATAAAAATATATAAAATTTATAATTTTTATAACAGAATACAATTTAATTAAAATATAAAATAAATAAGATAAAAAAATATGTTTTTTTTTTTTTTACCATATTATCATTTTAGCCATTTTTTGGTTTTTTTTTTTTCAAAAATAAAATAGATTATTAAAAAACTACATAAAAAATTTGTTTTTTTATTTTAAATTATAAGGAAAAATTAAGTAACTGACTAATTTTAGATAACATAAAATTGAAAGTTTTTTAATTTAATTTAAAATCTAAGATTAAAAAAAGTATTTAAAAATTTAAATTTAAAATTTTATCTAAAACTAACCAATTCGTATTTTGCAATTAATTTTTTATTCTTTTCAATTAAATAAAATAACTGGTGTATAATGTGTGTTAAAAAAAGAACAAAATTAAAATAAACTGTTTATGAAAAGAAAATTTTAAAATCAAATTTAAAATGTTGTTTAATAATTAAAATGAATATTATAAGATATTATTAATTCACTTTTTTATTTTAATTAAAGTTAAAAATAATTTATTGTTATATGGATTTAAAAGTAAAAACCAATATTTTCAACTTCGAATAATCAGAAAATTAATTTGTTTCTACTGTTAAAAAATTACCAAAATAAATTGAGCTATACAAATTTAGTTCAGAAGACTTTATGAATATATTTAATATATGAGCTCTGTTTATATTAATACATTTAATATTTCAGCATATACTTCAAATATATTTGAATTAAAAATTTTATTTTAAAGTAAGAACACTTGTCGACAAAACCTGGTTTTCATTCGTATTGCTAAAAAATTTTATCATTCAAATTTTTAACGATCTTTATAAATTATTTGATATTATTATTAATATCATTAATTACAAAAATGTTCAAATGAATACAATTTTTCAATTATTTCATAAAATTTGAAGAATGGTAAATGAATTTGTGTAAATAAAGTTACAAAAACGAAGCCGATTTACAAATCCAAAATTATAAATTAAAATAGGTTTCATTCCTAGGATTCTAATAGTCGTTTGCTTACAGTGTTTCATACTAACAAACAGATTTAGTGTTTAAATCTTATAATAAATCTAAAAAAAATTATCATAAATTATAATCATTTGTAATTATTTTTAAAGGTTAAGAAAATTTTAGAAAGCTATACCTAATTATTCCAAAAAATATATTATAAGTTAAATAAAAATTAAACATAATCCACGTTACAACATAAAATATTTTGAATTCATTATAAATTATTTTAAAAAAAAAGAATTAAATGTTTTTAAAAATTCATTTTAAACTTATAAAAAAATAATTATTATTCCATTGAAAAATTATAAACAATTTTCCCTGTTTCAGAAAGTTCCTTTACTATAAAACTAATTTTAATTAAATAAATTGTTTATATGTATAATTTTATATTTTCAATAATTTTTTTATTAACTTAAATAATATTGTTATAATTTTAGTTAGGAAACATAGTGGAATCTTTTAATAATGGAATTTAAGCTACATGAGCTTATTAAAAAATTGATTGTAAAAAAATTCTAATAACACTTTTCACCAACAAAAATGATAAATTGAATTGTTTTCAATTTTTTTTTAAATATTCAGCAAATAATATGTGTTTTTGAAGTTTTTATTTATAATGTTTATAATGTGAGTTATTCAATATTCTCTTATGGAATTATAAAAATTTCTATTAGTCCCTAACTTTACGACATGCCAAAAAACCTTTATTAATATGTATAATAACAAAAAATAATGTTAAAATATAAAATAAATAATACAAAATATTTCAGTAATATAAATATTAATTACTTATCTAAAAATGTGTTTTACTAAACCTATTGTTGTTTTTATAAGAATGAACCGTCCAAGTTCAATTATTAATAATTTTTTTGTCAATTTTATTTTCTCATAATTTTTAACTTAAAGAATTTAATGTGAATAATTAGAAGTAATAAACATTTTTAAAAATTCAAAGAAATTATTGTAATTCTTTATACGTAAAATAACAAAACCATAAAATAGTTTTATATAAAAGAATATTGAAATTAATCAAAAGTTTAAGGTCTTGTTAAAAAATACAGAAACTTATAGATAACTTATTTAAATATAACTAACTGACCGCTATAACTAACAGTTCATACACATCAAGAACTACAATAAATAGTAAAACTGATCAAAAGACTTATAATATTGTTTGAATAAATCTGTATTTTCATTGAAATAAGATACTTTCTCAACAAAAATAAAATTGCTAATTAATTTAATTTCTTTTAACTTGTGACTTATGCAAAATTTATATAATTTTTTCTTTTTATCCTATTTTCAATGTAATCAATTTGCTTTTTTATTGATTTAAATAATTTTATTTTTTTTTAATTAATATATTTATGTATATTTATGTATATATTAATTGATTTGTTGGAAAAAAAAAATAATAATACTAACAAAATTAAAATTTTTAAACAAAATAAAAGTATGTTTTTTTTTTTTTTCTAAATGTATATAATGTAAATTGTATTTGTTTTATTTCAAACTTAATATAACAACAAAAAATAACATAAAATATTCTTTTAAGTAACAAAAAAATAATCAAAGCTACAAAAATATATTAAAAAAATAATAATATAATATATGTCGTAGCAAAATTCTGCTAATATATGTATATATATAGATATTTTTTCTTACAAATTATTAAAAAAAAAAATAAAACAAAAAATAATACAATATTCAAAAAAAAAAAAAAAAGAAAAGAATAACATAAAATTTTTTCGTCAACGAAAAAAAAAAAGTACCATTATACTTAAGTATATATTATATATAAATATATATTTATATATATTTATATTATTTTTTAGTTAGAATGCCTAAAAACAATTTATTTGTTATAAATTTCAAATAATGTTAGGCATTTTTTTACATGAATACATGAATATTTTATATTATACATAAAATGTACTTTGAAAAAGACAAAAAAAACAACATGAAATCAAAATGATTAATTATAAAATAATTTTAAAAAGTATGCCTTTTTTTTAAATTTAAAAAAAATATCTTTTAGTAATAATAATAACAAGAATGAAAAAAAAACCACACACATATTATAAGTGCGCGTTCAGCCTAAAACATATGCAATTCAATTTAATAGATCTTCGAAATTAAAATTCGTCATAAAACAAAAAATAAATAAATATATTTAATTTATATTTATTTTATCATTATCATTTTAAATATATTTAGTTTAGGCATTTAATAATAATTTAAAAAAAAAATTAAATAAATATATATACATATATATACTTAAATGTGACACGTTTTTTATATCGGTCTTTTATTTTTATATTATTTAGGATAAATTTAAATAATTTATGAATATATATATATATATACATATTATTTTTGTTTTTATGCATATATACAAAATTATGAGGATTTTTTGTTTAGTCCTCTTAAAATTTTCACCATACGTTAATTTGTTTTTTTTTTTTTTTTTTAATTTTTTTTAATCCTGAAATGATCACCATGAAATAATGCACAATCAATCTTCAAGATTGATTTACATTAATATATAATATGTTCTTATTTAAGTTTATATTTAATATAATAAAATTTCATATGAATAAAATTATCAGGATATAATAACATTTCTTTTTAAAAAAAATTTTTAAAATTTTTTTAAATATATTTCTTTAATATATATTTTAATTTTTAAATTTTTTTTTAATTATTTTTGCTTGATAACTCGGTGCTTTCGTTTAAAAAAAAAATTAAAAAAATTGAGAAAATTAAAGAAAAAAAAAAACAAACATTCTTCATTTTTAATATGTAATTAATAATAAAATTCAGGGGCTTGTTTTTTTTTTTTTTTTTTTTTTAAATTATTTTTTTTTAATTTTAGTTTTTTTTTTTTTTGTTTTTTTTTTTAAGTATATATTCTTTATATATATTTTATTTTAATATATATCCTAAGTAAATTTTAAATATTTTGTTTTGTTTTTTAGTAAATGATTTTAAAATCATTGAAATTGTTATTATTTTCATACTTTTTAATTATTTTAATTTAATTTTTTTTTTTTTTGTTAAAATTGAGTTTAAAAATACCGTATTTTGTATAAATACTGTATTTTATTTTATATATTTTTATATTTATGTGTATACTTTTGTTTTGAATTACGAATTAATTCAATTTTTTTTTTTTTTTTTTTTTTGTAATTTTAATTGAAAATTGGTGAAAATGATGATACACATTCGTTTATATTATTGTTATTATTATTTATGCTGTTGTTGTTATTATTATTATTAAATGTTTGTGGTATGAAACTTGTTGTAATATCATTATTTAATTGTTGTATTGCTGTAATTGAATTGCGATTTATGATTTGATTTGTTGATGATGTAGTTATATCGGCAATACCAATTTCATTGTTTTGTTGATTAATACCAGTTGTCGATGATGAGAATCCTGTTGTAGATTGTGTTGGTCCAAGACCAACTAATTGTTGTGATTTAGAATTACGTGTCATAGGTTTATGATTTTTAAAAGAATCAGATGAATGTTGCCATTGCCAGCATGACCGACAGAAATACCTAAAAATTAAAAAAAAAATATATACTCGTATATACAATTGTTTGTGCATAAATAAAATAATAGTTATTTTAAGTTACAATTTATTAAAAATTAATTATTATTATCATACCTGAAGCAAGATAATTCTCTGCAAAAGTAAGGTCCATGTTGAACGCCACAAACAGAGCATAACGAGTCTTCTAGATAAGGATCAACTTGAACCTTTTTAGTAAATTTAATTGTTTTAATTTCAATGAAAGCAGCCGATACAGCTTTCATATAAGAACGATTGTTATTAAAAGTAACTCTTCCAGATCCAATTGGATATTTATATTTATCAGTGTCAATACCTTAAATTTATATTGTTTAATTAAAATATTAACATACATAAAACATGCATATTGATAAATAAAACAGTTTACCAGCATAAACAACTCCATCAAATAAATCATTCATAATATTCGACAAACCCTCAGCAGTTAGTTTACCATGTAGAGCGCCGACAAAAACAGTTTTTGTTGGATCCAATTTTTGTGAAGCAGATTTAACATAATTTGAATCGGCTATTATCCAAGGAATAACCTCAACCTTTTAATAAAACATTATTGTATTTTCCTTTTTAATTCTTTGAATAAAAAAAAAACAACTTCTACTTACTTGTTTAGCTTTTATTCTTTTAGATGAAATTTTGAAATAATAATTTCCCGCTGTTGCAGAAGATTCATCATGAAGAATGCAAGCTGATAACAAAGCTTTTACTTGTTTTTCTGATTCGAATACAACGTAAACATATCCTTTTGGTTGGGTTGCTTGTTGTTCTTTTCCTGGCCATTCAACTCTAAATAAAAGTAATAAAAGAATATTAAGATTTTTTGTTTTAATTTTAAAATTTAAATTATGGTTAACCTAATTGGTCCAAAGGGTTTAAAAATTTGAATTAAAGATTGTTCATTTATATCCCAGGGAATACCTCCCAGAAAAACTTTTGGAGAATAATTTATAATTTTATGAGTACGTTGTGGTAGAACACCTCTCCAAGTGCATGTTGCATCATATAAAGCTAACAGAAACATAAAATTAATAAATAAAAATAATTCAAGTTTATATTTATTATAGAGATTACCAGCAGAACTACGATGAAATCTGGCAACACGGTCTAAATGAGCGTCACTGCTTGCTGCTTGAGTCCTTTGTATTTGCCAATTTTTAAGCTTAAATATTAATATATATCATTACGAATTTTGAATTTTTAAGATAATGAATAAAAATACCTGATTTGAACTACAATTTTGAAGGTATTGATTAATACCAAGTATTGGAACTTGAACTTGAGGAGATTGTGATTGCGCTTGTACCTGAGCTTGTGCTAATTTTAAAACACATGCTTGAAAATTTTGTAATTTAGCTAACTGTATATCAGTTGATGAAATTCCATTTGTATTATTGTTGTTGTTAGTACTGTTGTTATTATTGTTTAATAAATTCTGATTATTAACATTTGAGATATGTAAATTTGTCTGATTTCCTTGATTTTGTTGCAAATTACCTAATGTTGATTGCAATTGTGGTTGTTGAGGAAAATTTTGATTCTGAGAAAATTGTTGAGATAAACTTGAATACAATTGCTGTTGTTGTTGTTGATGAAGTTGTTGTTGCTGTTGTTGATGCTGTTGTTGTTGTTGTTGTTGTTGCTGCTGCTGTTGTTGTAATTGTTGTCTTTTAATTTGATTGTTTTGTTGCTCTTGTTGTTGGTTTAATGTCATATAGTTCATTATATCAATAATACTGATCTTTTCGAAATTCGATTGATTACTTTTATCACTTTCCGGAGAATTTGATCTACTTGACGTAACACAATTTTGTGTACGATCAAAAACGCCAGAGCTGCTACTTGACTCACTAAAAAAAATTAATGATTAAAAATTATTATTTAAAATCAAAATTTATATATTTTACTCATTAAATTGTGTTTGTGGAGATCCATGAAAAGATCGATTGTACAATGATGTTGGAGTACTCGGTGACATAGGTGCTGAGCAATCAAAACTAATATTTCTTTGTAGTGCAGTCAAAGGTGAATTCTGTGCAACATTATCAAACTAAAAGAATTGTATTATTTGTGAAAATTAATTATTGCATAATATAAAAATTACGTCACATACATGAAATGATTCAAAATTTCTTCCTAAACTATTTCCAGGTGACATTGATGATTGTGTTGAGCTGGGTGTCAATGGTGTATATCCAGGTAATGGAGATATTGATTCTGAGTGTGAATTAACAATTACCGAATCTCTTGCATTTGTTGACAGTCCCAATAAATCTATAATTGTTTCACCTAAAAATAAATTGAAGTTTTATAATCTTTTGACTGTTAATGTGATTTTAATACAATGTTTAGTTTTCACAATAAATAATGTATTAATAGAGAATATTTTTACAAATATATATAGTCGTTTCTAGTGTCACCCAAAAACCTTATAATTTCTTTACCTAACTATTTGATTTAAAAAGTTTCTTTAGTTATAAAAAAATGATAAATATGTGATTTGTAAAATACCTACCTACGTCTAAGGAGGGACTTTAATGAATAGACTCTAGTTCATAATGCAATATTGGGTAACTCAAGTTTACCAGCATAGACAACTCCATTAAGTATGAATTAGTTTTTTAGAATAAGAATCATCAAAACTACAGAGCATAACATGTAACATTAACAATAAAAAACTTTATGAAATAATGAAAAATAAAGTAAAGCATATTGTGGCATCTTTGAAATACTATACTAGTTAGGGAATACTAAGTAATTATAGAAATATTTAACTGAATTGAATGACAGGTAATCCAAAATGTTTAACCAAACAACAAAATTTTTATTGAAATTTTAGCTTAAAAAAAAACTTCAGAGATCTAGGATGATTAATAAAATTTTACAGTATATTTACCGAATCCAGATGGTATTGATATATAACTTAACTACTTTTAGAAAAATTCAGATTTACAAATTTTGAGATTATCGTGGACTATAAAAGGTATCAATGTTTGGCTACATTTTAGACACTTAGCTAATGAATAAGTTGTAAGACAGCTACTCAATCCTTCTAAACAAACGTGTTCTCTATGTTCATGCCGATATAAAAACAATTGGTGGATCATAGAGTTTAGAAAGCTTCGATATTCTAAAATACAAACCACACGATTATTATAAAAGAAAAAAATTTTTTAAAATATAGTTTTTGAAGTGAGGTCATTGAATTTTTTTGATATACTTATAATCTAATAATATTTTAATTTAATAAATTAAGATATTTTTACTACATATAATATAAAAGGACGAATCAAAATATATTAACAGACTTTAAGAATAACTTATTTTGTTTTGCAAGAACACTTAAGAGTTTGGGTTTTAAGAATGAAATATGTTTTTGCGTTTATTGGATTGGATTAAAATATTATAAGAAATATATTTGAACAAATATTTACTTATAATAGGCTATACATATAAATATATTTTCTTATTTTTATTTTTGTCATAAAATAACTGCATAAAAATGATGTATTAATGTCTTGTAAAACTGTAATAGCTTTTTAAGTTTCCTTTTCTTAAATTACAACAATAATACTCTAGAATTTTTGTAACCCCAAAACAAGTCAAGGAAACTAAAAATTGGCAAATGCAAAAATTACAATATTTTTTTTTTATTTTTTAATATTATAGTGTTCAGTATACTTATAAAATGATCTATGAAGTCATTAATCATTACAAAAATGCTGTTTATAGTCATAAAAATTATTAGCAATATTTTTACATATCTACTCGTATATATATATACTTATTGTATAGACAATAAATTTACATATGATAAGTTAATGAAATACAAATTAAGTTATAAGTTTTAAAACTCTTATTTTATTTTTTTATTTTATTAAGTTAAAAATTTATAAGAATTGTATTCGAAATTGTATCAAATTGTTTTTTTTTAACTAAAAAATTGTTAAGAAAAAGAAATTAATGGTCTGTATGTTGGAAAATTTCCTTATAACAATGTTTTACTTTAATTAGAACTAAAAAAATTTATTTAAAAATCTAATATAATAATCAAGAAATTCTAAAATGAATTAAAACTTTAAATTCTATGGCAAAAAAAAACAAACATTTCTGTGTCCTCTTCTCTGTTCATTTTGAATTTCAGAGACGAAAAATGGCGTGTAAGAAAACCCATGTATAAAATATCAAACTTCTATCTTTAACTATATATCCAAATCCAAGATATGTTTTTCAGGTCTTGTAAGGTGTACGGTAGCTACCCAAACCGTCAATTCAATTCATCTCAAATTTCAGGAACATAACGAAAACCGGGATCAAACTTATATAATAAAATTTAAAGTGTCTAATTTTTAATTTCGAAGACATGATCGTATTTCTTTGACTTGTTCTGATCAGTATATAAATACATACTTTTCCATATGTAACTCAATTCCTTTTTTTGGAAGTTACAAACAACGTATCAAGATAAAATTATAAAGAAATTTTAATTAATTTCTTCATAAAATATTCAATTATACATTTTTACATTGAATTTTACTTTGATTGCAAGTATTTCTTTTTCAAACGCAAGTTATGTTTTTTGAACGGCTGGATGTCATAGTGGTTAGAGTGCCGACCTTTCATGCGAAACGGGTTCGAATCTAAGTGAAAGTGAAATAACTTTTCTGGTTTTCGACATGACTCAGCTACTATTCGCCATTGGATTCAATTGACTTAATCAATAATTATTAATTAAAACTAATTGACTTAATCAATATATCTTTAATAAAAAATGCATTATATATAATATTATAATATAATTTAATTTAATAATATAATTCACAGATATAGATTACCATATAACTCAAATACAAAATAATTACAATAAAAACAACTCTATGTGGAATTTTAAGATCCATTCTAATAACACGAATACAATATGACCTTCTGTTCGTTCGAACATGTACCTAATGAATAGATAGGGTTATTAGCCTGAACAGAGCTTTTCGTTTTGTTTTACTACAATCCTAATATATTTTTGTATTGTTTTATTATTTTATGAGAAACAGATAAACTATTTTGTAACTCAAAATCTAATATCAAAAACCTAATAATAAACCTGAACCTGAAAATAAAACTAATAACCTAAGAAAATAAATAAAAAACTTAAACCTAAAAAAATAGAAAAATAATTAATTATTTACTTAAATTACGTCTCTAAATAAATTACGATAATACAAAAACTTGCATTTGAGAAATAAATACATACTTGAATTTAAAAAAAAAAAATTGCAATCAAATTAGAAATCCTTCTTTTTAATGTAAAACTAGTAAGAATGTAGTAGAATTGACTGTGTCAACTCTGGGATACTCGTATGACCGTAACATATACATTATATCATCCGGTTAATTACTTTTGGCAAAATTTCAAACATACTGCTTTATTAAGTGTAAACGAAGGAGTTGTATGGCAGCCACTCGAACCCTCTGCAGTAGACTAACCAAATTTTGCTGCAACTTTGGCCATTACACTAAAATGTTTTTGAAAAAATTTCAGACACCCTCGTGTCGTTAGATTCACAGTTATCGTATTGACAACTTTGTATGGCAGCTACCCGAAAACGGGGCCGTAACATTTTGAAACATCATATAAGTGCTCGATTCATTATATAACTAACAATGTGTAATTTTCATCCTCGTAGTATAATCAGTTTCCAAGAAATTCATATTGGTGCAAAGAAGTTGTATGGCAGCCCCCCGAAAATGAAGTCGTAACATTTTGAAACTCATATAAGTTCTTGATTCATTATAAAACTAACCGTGTGTAATTTTCATCTTCCTGGTATAATTACTTTTGAAGAAATTCATATTGGTTTAAATAAGTTGTGTGGCAGCTCCCCGAAGCCTTGGTTTGGTCTTAACCAAAAATGTTTTGTGTGAATTTCAAAAATCTAGCTCTAATTTTTCAATTCTATCTCTTATAATTAATTTTATTAAATTTAAGCAAAATCAACTTCATATGATCATCATGATAGATATAATGATCATCATGATAGATAATAATCATCATATTCATAATGATTATATCTATCAATATCAAAATATACAAAGCTTGCAAAATATTACACATATACATATTATTTATGAAGCCATTTACTTAAAAAAAATCTTTGTGTTCTTTTTTGCTTATCTTAAATAAACTACGCATCATTTAAAATTATATGAAATTCTAACTCGAAATCGTTATCTACTTTTTGTAACAAAAACAAAAAACAAAAAAACAAAAAAACAAAATTCATATAATTTCAAGATGCAAGCAAAATTTTTGTATGAAAATGTTGGAGTTAAAAAAGTTAGCTGTTCGAGAGCTACCCGAAGTTTTGGTCCGATCTTAACCAAATAGGGAACCTAGAAATTGATTGAAAAATATTTTGTGAAAATTTCAAAACTATAGCTGTTTTAGTTTTTGAGTTATCGTGCTGACACACGGACGGACGGACAGACACACATAGCTAGATCGATTTATTTTTCGATTCTGAGCCGATACGTACCCTTGGCACTATATCTAGCTCGTCTAGATCGATGCGTTACAAACGGAGGAGCAATTTTAATATACCCGATGTCATATATGTATGCACGGGTATAAAAAGAAAGTATGGTAGCTACCCGAACCCATGGACCAAAATGGCTGGATTTAAATAGCAATGACGGTTATTGCAAAAAAAACTAATTTACGAAAATTTCAAGATTCAAGCTCCTTTAGTTTTTGAGTTATCGTGCGAACGGACGAACTGACAGACGGACGTACGGACATACATAGCTTAATCGATTTATTTTTCGATTCTGATCCGATCCATACACTTGAGTCTATATCTACCACTCCCCCTTCTTCTCTGCGTCACAAACGTAATGGCAAATTTATTATACCCTTTGACTATATATTCATACGGGTATAAAAAGGTATAAACAAAAGCTTAATTTTTTCATAGGCTCGCTGAAAATATAAGACTTTTCAACCTTTTAGTGACTTAAGGTACTTGTATGAATTAAAATTAATAAAATCTCAAGATAAGTTCTAAGGATTATTTATAATTTAAATTGATGGTAAATTTTAAAATCATTCTACAAAATTATATTTGAAAAGACACCTTGTTTGTAGTACGCAAATAGGGTTGAAGTTGAGATACTCAAGTTAAGAGAAGAGATTGTCAAAAAAATAAAATTGAATGAAAATACTAAAAATTACATAAATACCCTAATAACTTAGGGACAATTGGATGTATAATAAATGCATAATTATAAATAAAAATAAAATTTGGAAAACAGAAAGAAAAAAATACAAAAACAAAGTTTTCAATATAAAAATAAACATCCTGACATACTGAATGCGAAATGGGAGTGAATCCTACTTGTTATTTTCTGGTGTGGCAGATATTTAAATTTTATGTTTTGGCATAATTAAAAAAATAGAAGTTATAAAATAATTTGAATACGATATTTTAAACTTTAGGCAGTTGGTAAATAGGATAGTTTGATCTCTAAACTTTTCTTTTAGAATTC
Organism: Dolichopus griseipennis; assembly: GCA_963082915.1. Taxonomy (NCBI): domain Eukaryota; kingdom Metazoa; phylum Arthropoda; class Insecta; order Diptera; family Dolichopodidae; genus Dolichopus; species Dolichopus griseipennis. Next base: position 30,181,378 of record OY720441.1, on the reverse strand, counting down.
AAAGCGTTAGAGTTCGAAAACAATTTTTCGACTTTAAAAAAAGGAGGACCTCAGTTTACTTCTAACATGAAACATTAAAAATATAGCAAATGTGTTATGTTAAATATTGGAAATATGTACTTCAATTTAAAGTATGTTGATCAACTAAACTCAAGTTAAAATTTTTTTTTTTTTTTTATTCATTTTTTACTCCTTTAAGAATTTTAGTGCATTCACCAAGTCTATTTAGACAAGGCTTCAGTTTCTTTAATGATTATATTCACTAGGTCGTTGATTACTCGGCTGTAGCTATTGTATAAGATTATGAATAAACAAATATTCATTTTGTGCGTCATCTACCATCCTACGCAATAGTTATTTATATATTTTATTTAAATATTATCATAAATTTACGATATTATACAATTTTACGATATTTTTTAATTACATAAGAGATCTGAACGGGGTTTGAACCCAAAACCTTCCACATGAAAGGTAGCGTCTTTACCACTACGCCATTGGTCAGATTAGTTCTAAATATAAATTTATAATAATTAATCTCTTAATTTCATACCTATTTATATAATTAATTAATAAGTTCAAAATTTACAAAAAAAAACAACTACACCCAGAAAAAAATACGTTTATAATATTTAATATTTTATTTAAAAATCATTTAAATTTTGACGCCTTTGTGTACTTCAATTTAAGTACTGTTATTACTGTAAAACTTTACACTTAAAAATAAAAACGAAAACAAAAATAAAAAACATGGAAAAAAATCAAAAAAAAAAGGAAAACAAACGGGAACCCTAAAATCTTAAAAAAAGAAAAGCTATCAAATGTCCTTCTTCTGATAAAATATATAATAAAAAAATTTAATTGCTTTCTTTATTTTTTTGCAATTCGAAATTGGAAGGGAAAACTCTTGAAAGTTTTTTTTTTTTTTTTATATGTGTGTGGTTTGTTCTTCTATTAGTTTTTCATAGAAATTAAAAAAAAAAGTGTTGTAGACCAAAGAACCAGAAGAAGTATGATGATATAAAGGACTTTTAAAGTAAAAACACCATATTTCGCTTTTAGTTTGAACTTTTTTTTTTTTTTTTTTTTACATGCTGCGAATACTTATTAAGCGAGATGTTACCAAATATGTGATTTCTTATAAGAACAATACAATTTACAATCTTGTTCTTCATCTGGACTTCTTTTTATTTTTTATTTTTTTAAGTTTTTAAGGAAGAAAAAAAACAAAAAATTCTGTTAGGACTTTAATTTTATTTTGTGGATTATTTTCCGCTTTCTAAAATTTCATTATATCGTTGTATAGGTGTATGTATATAGCTAGGAGATTCTCCCTTACTAATATCAGTCTTGTTATTCATAAGAAAGCATTCTTCATATCACTTTTATTTTATTGCTTGTGTTAAAATTGTTTCAAACAATAAAAAATAAAAACAAAACAAAAAAAAATATAATAGGAATGATAGTTTCAATTTTTTATGCTCTTAAGATACACGCACAATCATTTGATTGGGGGTATTTTTTTTTCTTTTCGCTTTCTTTACGTGTTCAAATGTCAAAAAACACTGTCATGTACATTTCATTGTGGACACTTCTTTGTCGTCTACGTAATGAGGGTAGAATGATAGTGACGTGAGAGCGTCATTGTAGATAGGCCATAAGTTCTTTAGATTAAGCTGCCTTTCCTTTAATATATTTTCATATGTCATAATATTCATTATCAATGTTATCTAGGTGGTGACTACTTTCATTGGGCTCAACATAGACATTTGTTCAATATGTTGTCCAATGTCATTTGTCAAATATTAATATACATTATTATATTTAGCGTTTTATAAAATACTTTAATACGATATTTTTGCATTTTGACAGATTGAACAGAGAAACTTTGAAAAATATTTGAATGCAACAAATTTTCTCTATCTGAAAAACCATTCAATTTCGTAAATTTCGGAATTAAGCTGCATGTTTTATTAGACATTATTCCTGTGATTGATTGTGTAGAAATATTTGAAAATATATTATAAATTTATATACATATATACATATACCTTTATATATTAAGTAGTTATTAACGAATAGGTTACTAACAGTATGTCGTCTTCGTGGCAAAGAAATAAAATAATGATAGTTTGGAAATTTTGCTGAGGAAAAGTTTTGCTTCAAATTTTTTTTTTTTTCTATTTTTAGCAAAAAAAAAAAATATAAAAAAAAAAATTTTAACAACAATTATAAAAGTGATATTAGATTATATTATATGTGATGGTTAAGAACCTTGATTGATATTTGGTTTTGAAACTAATCTGTTTTTATTTTATAGATATGAGAATGATAAAATATGTGATGTGATGACTGAAAATTTTATACAAGTATAATATTATTAATTTATTAGGCTTTAATAACTTAATTAATTTAAAAAATTGTATATATATTTAATAAATAATTTTGAGAAATTAAATTTAATATATTGTAATTAATTTAATCATAATAAATTCGTTAAATTAATATCATTATTTAAAAACTTATTAATTTTTGTTTATATAATCTATAGGTCCTTCAATAATATCAAATAAATTAAATTAAACAAATTAACTGAATCCTTAGAGGGACAACAATACACAAATCATAAAGATGTCGAAAATATGGATGATTGAAATCAAAATATAAAGTACATCGACCAACAATACGGATATTTAAAATATTATGGGAGTGAACATGCGCATTTGGAAGGCATCTTAAACGGCGGAGTGCAATAAAGTCTATGACATTAAGGCCTATTAGATCTAATTAGCGAAATTTCTCGTTAGGTTTCATTCTCACTTTATTGCGAATAAAAGATTGTAAGTAATAAAAAATTATTATGCTATAAATTATTATATCTAAGAACGTTGGATTAAAAATCGGTATTGCTTCGTATGAGATGAATTTTGAAGGCGTAATTTTGATTTTGGGGTTGCTTCTCTCACACTCATGATAAACGAGGAAGAATGTAGTAGAGTAGACTGTGTCAACTCTGTGATAATCGTATGACCGTAACATATACATTATATCATCCGGTTAATTATTAATTACTTTTGGCAAAATCAAACATACAGCTTCATTGTGTGTAGTGTAATGCTCATATAAAATAAGAAGTTGTATGGCAGCTACTCGAACCCTTTGCAGTAGACCAACCAAATTTTGCAGGAACTTTGGCCATAAAACTAAACTACTTTTGGCAAAATTTCAGACACGCAGCTGTAATAGGTACAGAGTAATACTCATATAAAAAAAGAAGTCGTATGGCAGCTACCCGAACCCATGGACCAAAATGGCTGAATTTAAATAGCGATGACGGCTATTGCAAAAAAACGAATTTAGTTTTTGAGTTATCGTGCGGACGGACGGACATACATAGTTAAATCGGTTTATTTTTCGATTCTGATCCGATCCATACACTTGAGTTTATATCTATATCTAACGTAATGGCAAATTTATTATACCCTTTTATATAGTCATACGGGTATAAAAATTATTGAAACCCTGATTTTTTAAATAAACTCTATCTAGCACAACTCGTAAGAATCTGATTTGCTAATTTGACCCTACCGGCATATTTGATATCTTATCTTAAGTCAACTTAAATTCGTGCATTTAGATTCACATTCAGTCGTACTCGAATTTTTTGCGCGGTCAATTTATGAATTTCTTCATATGGTTTATTACAAATAAAGATTGTCCCTTTTCCGGTATTTATCTATGTATCTTTTTGGAAGCATTTTATTACGATAGCCTGTTACGATACCAGGGTTTCGCTTTTTTTAGAATATTTTCAAATTATTTCCATTTGGGATTTTGCAAGTTGAATTTTATTTTTTTTTCGAAATGGCTTTATATCACTTTTATAGCAAAATTTTATATTTACACACAATATTCCTATACAGACAATCCACGTTAGAAATGAAAATATAATTGAAATTCCATATATATGAAAATCAAGTGTGTTTACCCACTCAATTAACTGGTTAAGTTAAATAAATTGAAGATTTTTAATTTTAACATTAATAGACTTTTTAAGAGCTTAAAGCCTTCAAATGGCACTTCTTTGTAGTATGGGGCTTTTAACCAAAAAAAAAAAAAACACCCATTCCTATTTTAGAAAAATGGATTAAATAGTTCACTTCACTCTTCAATTTTTATAAATCATAAAAATTGCCAAACACATATTATGAAAATATGAACCAAAAGTTGAAGGTGCGACTAACAAAAAAAATTCCTACATTTTGCAGTTCTAGTTAGCCTAAAGCCTATTTAGTTTATATACGGTGTATAAATCAATTGAGCTGCTAAGCGTCTATGACAGTGGGCAGAGTTTGAACTTTCTTCTGAAAATCTGGTAGATATTTATAGAATAGAAGACCAGCCCCTACATTTTGTACATTTCGTATAGAATATTATAAAGTAGAAGCTTATAAAGAAATTAACTTGAAATTAATAATGTTTGCACAATTAATCAAAAATCGCATATATATATACGAGTATATATAATATTTTGTTTATGAATTCTGTTCACATATATAATATAATAAAAAAAACTTTTAAGCTTTTATTTGTATATCACTTAAAGAATTAATGCAGTCCTTGAAAAGTCGCAAGATTCAATTAACTCTTTCTCGAATGATATAATACACTCTTTATTTTTAATTTTTTTTCTATATGTACCGACAATCTTACTAAATACTAAATAAATTACTAAATACTAACATAATACACGTAAGATATATTTTTTTTGCATATTTCAAGCATATACACACTTGTTAGTAGATATACTAAACCTATATATGTACATTATATTAGGCATATTAAAAAAAAAAACCTATTCTAAAAATATAGTAGAACTCATTTTATATTAAAAAAAATAAAATAAAAAAAAAATTGCAGGCAGGAAGAAAAGCAAAATTAAGATGAGTTGAAAGAAGTTGAATGTGGGACAAAGTCAATTTTATTGTATTGCATAGAAGCGTTTCGTTTGCTTAAAAGTTTATTATATACTTAAAATACATATATATATATATATATATATATATATATATATATATATATATATATATATATACAGATTACATATATGTATATATATATAATATAAGGAAAAAAAAAAATATATTATAGGATCAAAGACTGTCGAAAAGATTCCAACCAATCAAATTGCATTTGTAATAATAATAGTAAAATAAAAAAAAAAATTATGAGATTTGTTAGTTTTTTTAATGGGCGACGGAATTTATATAAATATATATATATATGTATCCAATTTGATTTGTATACTCGATACAATATATATATATATATATATAGGAAGAAAAATATAAGAAAATATGTTAGCCAACAACTAACAACTATTTACAAAAGATTTCACAATTACTGAGTGCATTATTCAACCATTTAAGAAGATAAATTACAAGATTTTAGCACATAAAAATGGTTTATTGCTCCTTTAAAATTCAAAAATAAAAAAAAAATAGTCAAAGAAAACAAAAAAAAAAAAACAATAAACAATAATATCAGCAATCGGGAGGCAATCTTTAAGTTATTATAAAGTCCAACCACAAGTAAATACATAATTTATTTTCTATATATATACTTTTTTTTTTTGTATAAAATGAATATAGAATAGAATATATTACTTTATATATAATAGTCAATTTATTTTTATGTCGCGTTAAAAAGTAATCCTTCGATATATCTATATTATACTTATAGAATATATACCAATACACCAATTTATAACAGCTTATTGTAAGTTGTAATAGAAGCGGTTAAAACCGGTTTTATTGTTGGAACTTTCTTATATGTAGTGGGAACTATGGAACACAATTATTTTGTCTTAAAACTCTCAAAAACCGAATAAGTTCTAATAAAAAAAAAAAATTTAAATCCTTAACTTTTAATTTATGGTCCTAACCTAATTAAAAACGTACGACGTAAAATACGCCGTAGACGTCGATACGTTGACATATTCCGAATTCGATAAGTGCGAACAATTTTTAATTTGTCATTTACACAAAAACCATTTTTGTTTTTCATATTATTTTGAATTAATTTGAATATTTAATTTTAAAAATATTTTATCTTTTTTATCACCTTAGCAACATAAGAACAAACAATAACAAAATTTTATACGCTTTATAGTATGTCGCTTATTTCGGGAGCTCTCATATAATTATTTTTGTATTTTAAAATTATTTTTACCTAAAATATACATCGTATGTCGTCATTTATGGTAAGTGAAATTAAAAGGTCCAAAAAATGCCTACAAAAACTAAAAAAATTAAAAATTAAACTAAAAAAAATTGCAATTACTTGCCGAGTCAAACATTAATGGAGAATAACGACAACTTGCAAGCCTGTTTAACGTTTCACAATCGGTGGATATCAGAGGGAGAAACAGTTGAATTACATAAATTCATTTGGATATTGTTGAAATGATTGAAAATAACTGCCCGATTATATATTAACGGAACTCGTTGCTTCATTTAAAAAAATTCAACTTTTTGCTCTCAAAAGCAACAATATCAAAACACCTAGATTCTCTCTGTTACTAGCTAAAATATTGAAAACATGAACCTCTGAAGAAATGTCCTCTGAGTACAAATAAAAGCGAGAGGAATTTGTCGAATGTTTTTTGGAATTTCAGTCCCATCAATTACATACTAACAATATGTGTTAATTCTATCGCAAGCATTCAAAGAAAATTTGTGCGTCTCTTAACTTAGAAAACATGCTAAATTAATTTAAAAATACTTTGTATTTTAACTAATTATTGTATATAGATAAAAACAAACAATTCTAATATTGAAATTCAATATTCCACTTCGGAGTTTACTATTCTCATTTTGAAACTAAAATGTTATAGGATTAGATTCATTAAATACATATTATATTTTTGGGATCTTTTTTGCTTCTTATTCCCTAAATAATTCGTATATTATTTACTTTGTTTCTTATATACATCTTTATAATTAAAATTGCTGACCTAGATATCGAACTCATACTTCCTCAGATAATTAGCAATGTCCTTTACCCACTACACCAAAAATGTCGCGAATTTTCCACTTAATTAGATTAACAACTGATATTTGATGAAGTTAAAGTTAAAATCTTATTCATATATTTCATAAAATTGTTTAATCAAAATTAATGACCCTTGTGAAAATGAAAGTTATACACTCCTTCGGATGATGAGTAATGTACTTACTCACTACACCATCGAGGAACAGAACAGATGACGCATGGAACTACATTGACTCATTTGTATTATTCATTAATGGTTTAATTAAAATAAAGTTATTTTGCCGATGCTCAATATTAATAATTTGAAATACATCCAAATAAACACAAATAATTCAAGAAACTCTATAGCTTGACCCATCGGAATATTTTCCATTATATTTAACATAAAACTTTAGTTATGCAAGCAAGGGACATAGAAAAAACGATACACTTTTACACTATTTATTCTGAATATACTATACTATAAGACATAAGCACTAAGTTCTAAGATGAAAATTGATTTATTATAATTTTATAGACATTTTTTTAAAATTGTGTATTATTAAAATATTATTTTTATTATTAGTTTCATTTACAAAAAAAAATTACAATTTGTTTTTTGCAATCAGAATCGCCATTATCTTATGACCATGTCTAAACCATGTTTTTAAATGTTAAAAAAAAATGTAAATCAGAAATAAAACCAAGAGAGGTAAAATATTGAATGAGGGAATGGAATAATACAAATATTTTTTTCACAATTATTAAAATGAAATTTGAATTTTATTTTCTAGTTAAGTGCCATAGTTAGACTACAATTTGAATGCATCTAATTCTAATTGGGAATTTTTCAGAATTTTGTAGTTAAGAAAATTTGAAACAAATTGATAATATGTAGAATAATAAAATTCACAAAAGAAGTTAACAGTATTATTACAAAAAATATTTAGTTGTTGGAGTTAAATTGCATTGAATAAACGTTAAATAGCCTTTAACGAGGAAGCCTATCTATACTATAGAGTTACATGTTGGAACAAGAGAAATGGTACTGGATATATTATATTCCACCACCTTTTATACATATCTTATTGAACTTCATATATAATTAATACACGATAAACTATTTTAACTAGGACTTGTAGAAACATTTGATATTTCAATTAATGTTATATATATGTTATAATATATTTAAAAATATGACACTATATGAAAAAGCTCAAATTTCTTTTTGAAAACCTAAATATTTTTTTTTTTTTAGCTTAAACTGTTCAACTATTAGGCTAATAAGCCTGTCTATACCATAGGTACACGTTGAAACAGGGGATCATATTATATTCGTGTTATTAAAATTGGTCTTATTGAATTCCACATATAATTTAAAGATATATAATTATAAATTATTGATTATGCCATTAATTTGAATCCAATGACAAATGGTAGCTGAGTCGATTCGGAAATCAGAAAAGTTTTTCACTTTCACTAGGATTCGAACCCGGGCCTTTCGCATTAAAGATCGGCACTCAACCACTGTGCCACCCAGCCGTTCAATTTACTTAATTTACTAATTTTAAAAACTAGCTTTTTCTATATTGGAAAATTAATTGAAATGTTCTAAAAGTAAATTAGCCTAACAAAACTGCTTTTATAAGTTTTATAAAAAAATATTGCTCAAATATGACAATATATACTGTCATACGATACTAAAATTTACCGTTATGCGAAACTTAAATTTTGCAAAATTTTTGACCACTAATATCTTCTGGACGGCTTAAGCTAGATACTCGAAATTTTGGGAGAAATTAGATCTTTAAAAATTAGTTTGAGTCATTTAAAACAAATTATTTTGTGACATCTACTGTTTAGGTAGAAAATTTAAATTTAGCTATTTTTAAACACCTGTTACTTGTTACAATTTTTTTTTAAGTAATATACAAAATTTAAAGCTCCAACATTATACTTTAACATGTATTAAAGGTTAGTTTTAATCTTAAATGGGGTTTTTAAAATTGAAAAAAAGTTTCTCTATTTTTGAACCATTTTTTCTTAGAAAACTAAATTCTAAGAGAAATTCCAAATTTTGTTGGAAAACACAGTTTATTTACTAGAATCTGAAAAATTTGAGCGGGGAGAAGTGATGTTAAACCCTTCAACCATCATAAATTTGTTTAATAGAAGTTTTAAAACCTTTCCCATTCATAAACTATTTGGACTTAAAAAATACAAATAAATTCCTTTAAGAGGGTTATGGAGAAATTAGAGGTTCCTTTAACAACGAGCACAACTATAAATTTTAAAAGTACATCAAAATTCACTTGTCAGTTAATTTGAAATAATCCAAAGAGTAAGACTTAAAACTGAGCAAATTAATATAAAGGAGAAATGCTTGAAATGCTTGATAAAAATGCCCTTGTCTCCCAGAAAATCATAAATAACCTCCAACTATAATGTCTTTCTACTGAAAAGTAGAAAGCACTTTCAAAAACAAACCTAATTTGCTTTTGATAAACCTAACAACAACAACAACAACAAAACAGAATACACTATTAAACTTTTAAGTTCCGTAATAGAAATGTAATTCTATATAATATGTATCGTGGTTTTTAGATTTTAAAAACATCTTCAACAAAATTAAAAAAGTTTAAAGATATAATAGAGCTAAGTTCTAAGGCTTACTGCAAAATTAGTTTTAAATATATTGGGTTACTATCACAAACCAGTATTTCTTTTGAGTGTATTTCATTTGCCTACATTTCATTTGCCTTTATTTTCATTTGCCTACATTTCATTTGCCTTTATTTTCATTTGCCTGTATTTTGCAGAATTATTCTAACCAAATCTAAAATCTCTCCTAATTTAGATTCTCCCATATACATATATATTATATATAAATATTCTGAAAAAAGCATATTAACCCTGCCTTTGAATTCAACTCTAAAATTCTCTCTCCTAATTATCCATAAATTTATGAAAAAATTTGTTTGGGCAATGTTTATCATATTAGTGTTAATTAAAGTTAATATTAATAAAATTCAAATAATTCTGCAAAATTGTTCATAACTCTGCAAATTACAGGCAAATGAGCAACAAATACCGGCAAATGAAATACAGGAATGTGACACGCTGCCGAATATATTGTAAATAAAATACAAGACCTTGTTTATTCATTGATTTAAAAATTATAAGATCTAGAATTATTCAACGAATTTCAACAAAATTTTTTCTTAATTTCTCTCAATAACCACCATTTCTAATTAATAACTAAATAAAATCTTATTACAAGTTAACAATCTGTAATTATATTATATTCCTATTTTTTTTTATTAATTATTTCTTAATTTTAATAAAGTATGGATAGGAATTCATTCTAACTTGCTAATTCTCTTGTGTTTTGAAGTATCTTATAACTTAAAATTGAATTTTTATAATTGAATAGGAAATAATATAAAAATAAAATACAAAATCTCCAGTCATTGAAATAAAGAATACAAAAAATAATTAATAAAAAAAATAATATAATCAATACATTTGTTATATTACTTGTAAAAACCATCTTATATTTAAACCCTAAACAATTTTACTAAAGTAAAATATAAGAAATGACAAAATAATATTAAAAAAAAAAAAAAAAAAAATAAAAAAATAAAATTACCTTCTATGGGTGATGAAAATCTTCCATTTCTATTAATTAAATCATGCTGTTGTTCTAGTAATGAATTAATTGAAAGTCTATGGAGAATGTCTGCACCAGTAAGTGATCGAACGTCAGAATTTTGACAATCGGTTTGATTAAACTGAAAGAAAAAAAAACATAATATTAAATTATATAAATTTAGTATACAATTTATTAAATATATAAAAAAAAATAATTAAAAATAAATTTTTACATAAGAATTTCATAAATTGACACTTTAATAATATGCTTTAATTTTAATCTTTAATGTATTAAATATTTTGCTTAAAAACTATTTTGAAAAAAAATGTGGAATTACATGCAAATTTTGATAGATTCAGAAAAACTTTAAGTTCAAACATACGAACTTGGATTAAAAATAAGAAGAAACATGATTAAGGACGCTATTGTGATTTACAACACAACCTAAAAAAAAGTTGTCATTAACAACTTTGTTGTGATTCTCTATTATGATTGACAACACAACCTAATTATCTGTCTAAATTACGCAACCTATTCTTTAAGTTGAGTTGTGTCCAAATATAGTTATTGCCATTGACAACATTTTACATTTATGTTGTTTGAGACAACTTAAAAAAGACAACACCTTAACACCAGTTGTCTGTACATACTATTAAAGTTAAATATATAAAAGTACTTGATTTAGAATTGTAAAAGTGAAAAAGTAGCTAATAAAAAAATGTTTGTCCTTGTCTAGTAGATAAAAAATAAAGGATTCATCAAATAACTAAAGGAATTCCCCTTTTAAAAATATCTTTGGTATGTTATATTAACGGAGTATAGATATTCGATACGTTTTCTTTAAAACAACTTATTCTAATTGAGAAGGTACATAAATTATTTAAACTTTGACACTTCAAAACCAGTTTTTACAAGTATCATTGTAACATGCCAATGGCAGCATTTTTATGACATACAACCTCTTTACAACTGCTGAAGTTGTTATTCACAATAAAAGAATTTGGTTGTGTTGTTAATTGGGTGGTGTTGTGTAACAAACAACTCAACTTAAAAGTGTTGCTAATCGCAATAGTACTGTAATTGTAAGATGATTGTGTTAGATATTTCAAACTATTACAATGCATAGAATCTACTATGATGAAATAAATAAAAAAAATCTAATAGTTTCCTTTCAATTTTATTACAATTAACTATTAGAAATATTAACAGTTCTATACCATTTTAGTTTCAAATTGAGAATAGTAAACTTCAAAATGAAATTGTAAATTTCAATAACAAATTTCAATATGAGAATTTTTAAAATCAAAATGAGAGAAGTAAGCTCTTTGATTATTTTCAATAAATTTTTTAAATTTAACAGCAGAATTGCAATTTGCAAATATGTGTTTGCGGTAAAATTAATAGGCTAAAAAAATATCAACAAAAATTTAAAAAATTGAAAAACGTTTCAAATATTACGTTCGATTAACGTTCTATAATCAACAACATGTCAGTTGGATGTCAGAGGAAAAAATCGTAGACAAACGATGACGGAAATTAAAAAAAATTACAGAAATTTATTTATATTATTTTGTTGAAATGATCGAAAATAACTGCTGAATTACATTAGTGGAACTTATCAATGCTAAATTTTAAAAAAATTTAATTTTGTTATCTCGAAAACAACAATATCAAAACACTTCGATTTTATTGTTATAGAAATATATAAGGTATGAACCTGAAATGGAAATTCCCGAGAAAACAAACGAAAGCGAAAGGAGTTCTTTGAACGCCTTTTAGAATTTCAGACCCAAAATAAACCTTTTTTGTTTATGGATGAAACGAATTAAAAAATTCATATTTGAAGAATACAAGGCAGACTGGTAAATCAGTTGTGATTGTAATTGATACTAGTCATAGTAAAATTGAAGAAGTTTTGCAGCAACAGGGACTTCGTTATAACCAGATACTCAGACTTGGTCCCTATAGAGCAATTGTTAATAATATTGAAAATGTTGGTCTTTGGTTAAGAGTTACTTGAAAAAAGAGCTTTCAAAAAATTTGTCAAGTATTTTTAACAGTAAAAACGAGTTATTCTTCAAAGAACAGAGAGTAAGTGCCTCAGAAAGCCTTAAGGAAGAAGGTCTACACCAACAATATGTGCCAATTGCATCGCAAGCGTTCAAAGAAAATTCACTGCAGTCTTAACTTAGAAAATATGCGCTATATTAATAAATTAGAATAAAAAATCTCATATTGAAATTTACTATTCTCATATTGAAGTTTACTATTCCACTTTGAAGTTTACTATTCTCATTTTGGAACTAAAATGGTATGGTTTATTTTCATTTGTATATAAAAATTTTGTCATTTAAATCTCAAATGAAAAAAAAACTAAAAATAGGTGCGTTTAAAATTAATTTTTTTTCAATTTAACAATATTTAACTTCATTTTTATTTGTTTGAACTAATTAACCAACAACTACAAAACTATCCAAACTGTCAAAACTATCCAACGGGAAACAAAAAAGTCCACAGATCTTAAAAGTCCTTTAATAAAATAAGTTACAAATTAGAGTTAAGGTCCAATTTAGTATACAATTGAAAATTAAAATAACTGTTTTTCCTTACAAAATTAGAAAATATATAGATAATAGTGGTTAATTTAAAATCTCTGAAGGTAAAAAACAAATATTGAAAAAAAACGTCCTACTTTAATATAATAAAAAATAAAAACTGTAAATTGACGGTTTTAAAATTTTCTTACCTATAGAAAACATACTTATTATAATGAGGAAGAAAAGTGATAAAACAAAAGACGTAAATGAATTGAAAGATATTTATCATAAATTGTATGATGACGAAAATGAGGGTCAAGTGGGTTTTATTTTGATTAAAATACTGGTAATGATAAATACCTACATTTACATTATTACGTAGCAGGAAATAATTCAAATGAAAAAATTTACAAGTGACAATCACCTGTTCTATTCATATAATATAGTATAGTATCTTAAGTATTAAACAGTTTTTTTTTTTAATTATGCAATTGACTCATAAACAATATAACAAAATTACATTTACATTCAATACGCAGTATTTATTGAATTTGCATAGAGGATTTTATTTCGCAAAAAGTTTAATAAATTGATTTCTTTAAATATTAAATGTAATAATGATGAAAATTTAACATTAAAATTATTTTGTTATTAAATATAAAATTGTGATATTACTGAATTTTTTAAATTAATTAATAGTTAAACAACTAATGAGGAGGCATTCCCTCAAGATTTTCTAACGGGAAACAAAAAAGGCCACAGATGCTCATTCCTACACAGTTGAGCTAACCAGATGGCGCAATACGGCTTATGGAAATACGTTTGTATTGGCTCATCACATTTATGGAACCATATTCCAAAAAATATGTTCTCCAAAGTTGATAATATATATTATGTTTTTGGATTAACTATATTTAATAAGAACATTAACATATCTTTGTTCTAAATACACCATCCAATTTTCCCTATCCCCTTAAATCCAACAATCCCAAATATCCTCAACCGAAATCCTCCATATCCTCATCCTTGTAACTAAACTGTACATTTATATGACAGTGTTCATAATACATGATTAATAAAATCATACAGTTTTAGAAAATGATGGTGATTTACCGTCGGATGAATTAACTTTGAACTTTTGAGTTTCGGGACAATTTATCTAATTCTGAAATATAAATTTACAGTTATTGAAGTATGTAAGAGTTAATTAAATAGATTTTTAAAAGTATAATTAAAAAATATATATTTTTTTTTTCAAATTCATTAAGATCACCCCTATTCTATATTTCCTCGTACAGCTACGTCGTAACATATTCGAACTTCATATATTGAAATTTTTAAGAGTAAAATAACGAAAGAACTATAGACATAATCAAAATATTAAAGAATGATATGAAATATCTTGATTATTTTTTATTTACAATTAATCTTAAAATACTTTTTTCCCAAAATAATATTCAAAAATTATTAGGTTACAGATTTAATTGTCTACGAGGGAATTGAGAATCGCTTAAACTTTTTGTTCGTAGCAAAGCCAATTTTTCGTAGAAGTTCTACGAGGGAATTTAGAATAGGTTTGGATGTCTTGAATAAATAATGAAATGGTTTTTGATGTATTATAGATAAAAATCGGACTCAATCTTTAAAAATCAACTTGAACTCTTAGTAAAATTACAATGTCATAGAAAAATATTTTAATTTGCAATTTCAAAAAAATAATTCACAGAAACATTTTGAGATAAAAATTTATCTAAATTCTTTAATATTACCCTAATTTTGAAGACCAATATAGTATATATCATGTTAATAGTCTCATTGTAATGAATGGAATTTCTTAACAACAATAGTTTTTGTTTAATATAAAAATTACTATAATATTAATAAGAATCAAGAGTCCCCGATTAGCTGAAAAAACCAGATTTATCAGATATTTATTCATTTAAGTGTTTCTTAAGCAATAAATTATAAACCGTTTTAAGGCAATTTAATATATAATTTTAATATTATTTAATTAAAACTCCTTTTTAAAAAAAGGCTAAACACATTTACTGGTAATATATAATAAAAATATTACGCCAACCACATTGTTTATTACAATAATAATGGTTAAACCGTTACATTTTCAATTTTGCACAAGAATATAAACCGTTTAGTATAGTTTTTCAAAACGACCATGACACAAAATAAATTGTCTCTATTTGTAAATGAAAAAATACGGCACAAAATAAAAAAGCTAAGGAGATGTTAAAGCAGGGTTCAAGTAACTGCCATACAACTTCTTTTATCAAATGTAAATAATTCTATATATGGTAAAGCTAGATATTTTAAATTTTGCTAAAAGTAGTTTTTTTAGTTAGAATTACTCTATTCCTAATAAAGCTGGATGTCTGAAATTTTGTTAATAATAGTTAACTTTAATGGTCAACGTCTGAATAGAATATAGCCGGTGTAGTGGAAGAGTTTCGAAGAGCTGCTTTTCAACTTATATTATCTTTTGTTTATAACTGATAATAAGTTGTGTATTTAAAATTTTGCCAAAACTTTCTATATTACGGTCATATGGGTATCGCAGAGTTGACACAGTCTACTCTACTACTCTTCCTAGTTTTATTTAAAAAAAAAAAAAACAATTGTTTTTTAATTTTTTAAAAATATTTAACATTTATGAAAAAAATATCAGATTACTTGACAGCTTAAAAATAAATTAGGAAGAAACTATCTAAACGTATAAATATCATAAAACAAATTGTGATTTATTAAGCATATAATTTGACCTACTTAATTCTAACTCTTATAATAGTCTCTAATAATAATTAATTGATTTCACATACTTTCTATATTATTTTGTATTATTTGAATTAATTTTTAAAATTTTTCGCGATTTATTAAATGATTAAAAATTTTAATTTTAAAATATACTTAAAAAAACAAAAACCTGACAAGAAACAGGCGGTGTAAATTTATAATTGAGATAACATCATTAACACTACAGTTCTCGCATTTATATTTCAAATATCACCACATAACAGTAAATTCAAAAAACAAATTTGTTGTAAAACCAATGAAATTTTTTTTTAATGAAAATTAAAAATTTTTGTTACTTTTACCGTTGCTACTATATATTTACAGTTATGTAGTTTTCTTTTTAACATTTTCTAAGATTTTTTCTAAAAAAACAAAATGCAATATGGATTTTTACATTAAATTTTAATTGATAATTTACATTAATTTTATATAGTTATGCTTATTGTATCGCTTCATATATCAGCATTATATTATGTATTTATTATAAATTTAACTAACACTAGATAAATACATGCATTACATTATCAACAATTCAATTCTGATTTTTTTGATTTTTTGTAAATTAACTATGCTTCTAAAACAATGTCACGCACGCGTTATTTGTTAAAAAAAAAAAAAAAAAAAAAACTAAATGAATGGTTATAGACCAAAAAGTCTGTTAATTACACAGAAGGGTACCCTCCTAATAAATAACACTAAAAACACATTAATTGTGATTTAATTAAATACAAAAAGTATAAGATAGAAAAAAAATTGTAAATTTTTATAGAAGTGGAGTAAAAAGAATCGATTATAAAAAAATAGCAATATGTGCTAATATACGGTTGGATTAATTTCATCTTAACTAAAATGTTAAATTTCTTTATATTTTTTTTTTATACTTTTATTGTTAATAACTCTTTTTCTAATTTTTCATCTAAAGCAATTAATATGAATTACTTTTTACGGTAATGTTCGTTCATATTTGAAAAAAAATTAAGTAAAAAAAAATTTATAAGAATTCATAAATTTCATATTTTAATATTATACATATTCCATATTTGTTTAAGAATTAATAAATTTTTTTTATCAAAAATGTATATATGTATATATACATAAAATATACAGTATACTTCCCCGATATTCTTTAATAAAAGAAAAATAACATAAGATAATAAATAACGATGCAGTTAGTTAACATTATATTAGTAACATGCAATAAAATAGCTGTAAAATTTGAAAAAAAAAAATTGAAAAAACAGAACATAGATTTCCGCAAAATGTAACACTTTATTGTATCCGAATCACATATTTGATATTATTAATAAATTAAAATAAAATTTTTAACTAAATTTTCTGCTTTCTTAACTGTTTTTAATTTAACTATATACAGTTATAAAAACATATGATAGAAGTATTAAACTGACAGTTGTTTTAAGTATATGTTGAAAGTATAATTAATTAAATAATAAAATCATTTACAACGAATATTAAAGTTTATTATTTATTTATTATTTTTATAATAAATTTTAATATTATTATAAAATAGAAATGTAGAGTTATTTTATAAAAAATTTTTTGAGCAAAAGATTACTTGTATTTGACACAAAAACCTTAATAATGATTATAATCGTATTTATAACGGGAAAAATCTGACAATCACAATTTATATTGATATTTTAAAACTGTCATATTTTGCTGTTTATTAATTGACATATGGCCATTACATATTCTTACTAAGCTGGTTTTGATTTCAGATGTGGCAGATATATATAATATTTATTATTTGTATCAAGAAATTTATTACTTGTATCAAGTTAAACAGAAATGCAGCCCCAGGATTAGATAATATAACGGTAAAGGATTTACAGGAATTAGTTAATATTATCAAAAAAACATTGGCAACATTGATAAATAAATGCCTTGAAGAAGGAGTATTCCCTGATTCATTAAAAAAAGCGTATATTATACCAATTCATAAAAGTGGATCTAAAGATGAATGTGGTAACTATAGACCAATTTCTATCCTAAAATCAATATCCAAAGTATATGAAAAAGTTATTAATATAAGGATAAGGAATTTTATTTCAAAAACGATTGGTTTTGATCCAAATCAATATGGTTTCCTAGAGAACAGCGGCACAGAATCAGCAATAACAGCTACGTTAGAATATATTTATGACGCACTTGATGAAGGATATTTCGTCAGTGCAGTATTTATTGATCTTACGAAAGCTTTTGATGTGGTAAATCATCGTAGACTAATTAGTTTTTTAGATATATTGGGCATAAGAGGTACTAGTAATCTTTTATTAAGTAGTTACTTAACAAATAGGACTCAGTGTGTAAAAGTGAACGAAGTGCTTAGCGAAAAACTTATTATAAAAACAGGTGTACCACAAGGCTCACTGCTAGGACCGCTGTTGTACCTTTTATATATAATGAATATGCCGAAAAATAATTTTATTTCAAATTATAACGTTTATGCAGATGACACTAATCTCATTGCTAAAGCTAGAACAGTACAAGAACTCGAAAATATACTAAATAAGGATCTAAATTTGATATGTAATTGGCTAGATTACAATGAACTCTGCATTAACGCTAAAAAAACCAACTATTTGTTATTTAAAACACAAAGAAAAAATAGCGAAAATATTACTCTTAAAATAAGGGAAACAATTATTGAAAGAGTAGATAAGGTTAAATATCTGGGAATAATAATTGATGATAACTTGAAATGGGACAATCATATCAAAAACGTGAAGAAAAAAGTTATGCCAATTATATTAGCTATAAAAAGATGTGGCGGTATTTCCCCGCATGCAGCAAAGCTTATCTATAATAGTCATATACTATCAAGAATAAGGTATAATATATGTAGTTGGAGCCAGTGCTCAAATTTCCATATTAATCAAATTGGTATTTTAATGAATAAAGCGCTTAAAATTCTTTACAAATATAATTACAGAACTAGTACTAAGTATTTGTATAAAAAAACAAATGAATTAGATATTAACCAATTGATCTATTTTGAAAAAGGTAAATATATTTATAAAGTAAAAAATAGTAATATTAAATCTAATTTAAATTTAATAAATAGAGAAAATGTACATAAATATAATACTAGAAATAAAAAAAATATTGAAATACCTAAAGCTAGAACCACAAAGAAACAATAAAGTTTAAAATGTAGTGCTATTAAAATTTTTAATTCATTACCATTAAACATTAGGAAAAGTCAAACTTTAGAAATATTTAATAGAAAATTTAAAAAATATATAAACAGCTTTAGAAATTAAAATTAAAATTGGAAATTTTTGTTTTTCAAAATAATAATTTTTAAACTTAAATTAATTGTAATTAAATAATTTATTAGATTGTAGTTTTAATTAAATTATTTCTTATACATAATTTTATATATATTGTAAAATTATCTGAAATTAAATGAAATAAAAAAAAAAAAAAAAGAAATAATATACAAAAATTACAAGTCTTTGTGAATAAATACTTAAGAATAATATGTCACATATTCTGGCCAAGACGAATTATGAATGAGAAGCTTTGGGTGATGACGAAACAAGAGCCGGTATGGGTCCAAATAAGAAGAAAAAAATGGAAGTGGATTGGTCACATTCTATGGTGTCTAATAACATAAGGGGTAAGCGCTGGTAATGAACCCAAAAGGTAGAAGAAATGCAGGAAGACAAAAGCAATCAGGAGGAGTAGAATACAGAGAGAAATCGACTTTTGTGGGGAAATGTGGTCATAAATAAAGAGATAACTAGAGATGATATGTGGAAATCCTATGTTCCCTAAGGGGAATAATGAAGCAAAAAAAAAAATTAATTGATTTGCACTTCTAATGTATTTGTTCACCAAGGAGATTTGTTAATAAAAAATTAGTTCAGAGACATCTAACGTACAAAAATAAAAATAATATTTTGACAATATTTTAATTTTTTTTGTCTGTTATACCATAGATACATGTTAAAACAGAGGGTCATATTATATAGGAGAATTAATCTACAAACAATTTAAACTTGAGATAGGAATAGGCCTTATAACATGTAAAAACGTTTTAGATTTTTAATAGATACAATTCTATTTTTTGTTTATATTGTAGAATTTTGTATTTGAGCTACATGGTATTCTATATCTGTGAGTTATATTATTCAATTGTATTATATGTTTATTACAATTGTATTAGTTTATTTTTTATTAAAGATATATAATTATTAATTATTGATTAAGATATTTATTTGAACACAATGGCGAATGGTAACTGAGTCGAGACGAAAACCAGAAAAGTATTTTCACTTTCGTTGGGATTCGAACTCGGGCCTTTCGTATGAAAGGTCAGCACTCAAACAACTGTACAGCCGTACATTTGTATAAAAGAATTTTTCTCTCTTGTCAATAACGGATTTTTCATTCTTTATACAAATTTCAAATTAAAATATATGCACAGAACACATATTAACAAATAAAGTTTCATTACAAATTTTGTTACTGATTTATTTATTTTAATTGGGATAACTTTATTAATACACCCAGCTATAATAACTATTTTAGGTCTTTCATATAATGCAAGAAGAAAAGAAAAAAACTAAAAAAGAATTTTTATGGTGAAGGCTCATTGAACGCTGTTTTGCTTAACATGCTTTATACGCTTTGACAAGTGAAATAAATTACATTGTATCTTACATAGCAACGTTGCCATTGGGCATTAGTAATCAAAGCGAAGCAAAATAAAATTTCAAAATTGACCAACGAAATAAATATACAATTATAAGAAAATTAAAATTTTAAACTTGGTTTATTATTGGCTTTTCAAAGCAGAACAAGCGAAGCAAAAAAGCTTGCATAGGGTCTTCACTTTTACATTTCTATAGACTTATTCATAAGAACTTATATGGTTACATATATGAGACGAATGATAAAATTATCTATTTTAATAATGTTTGTTAAAAAAAAAATATTTAAATTGTTTTAATAGTTTCTAACACTGATCGAATTAAGATTTTGCAGTTGTAACAATACACTTTGTAACTATAACATATTTAAACTGATATTCTTACAAACCGTTCCTACGAACTTATAAATACGTAAGGGGGTAACTTTTAATGGTGTAAGTTCCATTAATGACTTTTTTAGAAATTTTCCTTGAAAAAACTTACAATCAGTGCAGAGATCGAATTCGGATTCCCTTAGTTTATGGGCCAGATACGCCACTAAAGCGCTCAAAATTAATATATTCTTATTCAAACTTTTTTTTAAATTGCATATATTTAGGGGATTTCAAATTTTACAGAACATTCCAAAACCAGACTTCTTTATTTGCAAAAATTAAATTGATCTTTTGTTGTTTTAATTAAACATACATATCAAGTACAAATTTTATATAATAATTAAATATTTTGTTAAAAAGCTTTAATTATTTATATAAAAAAAAAATAATACGATTATGTTCTATTTAAAAAGTGATTTTTTAAGCTAATATCATTTATGTTATCCTATACAAGTTTCCGTTTACAGTACCTTCCGGATTCTCTTTTAAATTTCTATTAACTTATAAGAGATAACACCAGACATCAACACCAGAAAATATTTTCAATTTAAGAAAAAAATAAGCGGCAGAAACAAACATGTAACAACAACAAAAAACAAAATTCAATTTCAAGATTATTTGGAAAATCTTTAATTACATTACATCACATGACAACTTAATATATATACAAAAAAATAAAAAAACGAAAGAATTGAATTCCAAGGATTTTTGGACATATTTTTGTGTCTTGACTTTCTTCTACTCAATCTATTTTTTTTTTTTTTATAATAACAAAAGAACAAACACAAAAACTAAACTAGGAACAAATTTTCAGCTCATATGCATGTAAGCCGTAATTTTTTTTTTTTTTTTTAAATTCATCCAAAAAAGAAACCACAATAAACCACCAAACGTATAGAAATGGTACACAATTTCTTTCATCCTCTCCAACAAACAATTGATTTTATTTGGTTAAATTTAAAAAAAAACCCATCCTTTGTGCACAGCACAGTGAGTTTCATAATAAAATGAACATAGTCTTTTTTCCAATAATATTGCAGTCATTATTTTTAGGAAGATCAGATGTGCTAAAATATAAAAAAAAAAATAAAGATTACACATCTAAGTGCTAGAAAACTTATTATAAGTACTCCACATACTCAAATATTCTGGCAACTCTTCTTATACATGTATTTAGTCTTTTAGACTGATCGGAAGTTTTTAAATTCGAAATGAAATAATTTTAAAAACCTAATCGCCAATTCTATACTAAGCTGAAAAAGGAAAACAAAGCACCTAAATTTTTGGAAACTATATTTTAGGACGGGCTTAAGGGTTGAACATTTTTAATTTTTTTTGCTGTATTTGCGTTCTACTATAAAATCTGTGAGTCCATTTTTCCAATATTGCTGGTTAAACCGATTGCTGGATCCGGAAAAATGGGTCTGATTAAAAAAAGACCATTTCAATTTGAAAATTTAGAACCAATTGTATTTGAAAAAAGATCATTTGATTACAAGTACACGTCATCTTCATGCGATTTAAAAATTTTTTTTTTTTTTTACCAGAAAAAGGTCGTTTCGATAGTTTTTTTGATATTTTTTAAATTAAAAAGTGTTATTTTTTTAATTTTAAATTAGCAATTGCAACACAGTCTTAGTAGTAACTATAGTTACTAGTAACCAGTAAAATTAATAAGTAATACAATCGTTAATTATTATAATTATTTAATAATTAAAAAATGTTATTTAACTGTAAATTATTAAAATACTAAATAATTAAATTCCTACAAAAAAGTATTACAATGTACACATTTAATTGACGCTTACTGTATTCATATGAACATTAAAATCTAAAATTCTTATAAAAAAAAATATTAGTAAAAACCCCTCATTTTTATTATAATTTGTCTTATTTGTACCTTTCGTTTCGTTTCTTTTTTTTTATTTCAATATCGGTTGCATAATAGTGTAATACGAGTATACGGGATTTTCTCGGGTTTCAGTTCATTTTGTTCCAACTGATTTTGTTCTTCTTTTTCTTTTTATTGTATTTTATGTTTTTTTTTTTGTTCTGTGCAATTCTATTTCAATTTTTTTTTTAATAGTTTAAAGAACACAATAATAAGAAGACTTTATTTAAAAATTAAAAAAGAATGAAAAGAAAATGAAAGGAAAATAACTGTACATATTGGTTGATAAAAAACAGATTAATAATATAGACTACATATTATTATTAGGTATTCGGTCTATTATAACGTTAACCATTTAGTTTAAACTGCCTAAAAGATGTTAAAAATGATTCTTAACGGTACAAATCTATTTATTAGGAATATTTGTTGCTTTTTGAAACAATCTTTTGAACACTCGAGATATTTAAAAACCATTTATGTAATATTTGTTATCACACCGAAAGCGCAGTGTTAAAAGTCACGGGTTTTCAATCGAAAAGTCTGGGGTTCAAATCCTGGTCAGATAATATCTAATAAAAAAAACATAATTTATAATTGATATCGTAATAGTTTATACCATAATATAAAATAAATTTAACTGCCCCATCTAAAATGAAAAGGCAGATTCACTCACTTCTCATATTGTACATTGTGTTGTAATAGACTGTACATAAATCAATAAATATTTATTAATTTTGAACTAAAAAAGCTCCACTGTCATGAAATCAATAACTAATATTTCTATGTTAATACATATTATAATAAAAATATCCAAGTAGAACTAATAAACAAATATATAATTTAATTTGAGAATATAATTCACAGATTTACAAAAAAAAATATAGCTTAAGTATAAGATTATAGCAATTAGTATATAAAAAAATAGAAGTGAATTAATTGAAATGAAAAGATATTTTGCATTAAAAATTGTCTAAACAGTTCTGTCTCACTTAGTAACGTTTAAAAAGCCAACTGTTCAACTGTTAAGTAATAAGATTGTCAAAAAAGGTACAGAATGAAACAGGGTGATCATATTAATTTCTTATTATTAGAATTGATCTTAATGAATTCTACATACAATTTACACATGATATAAAATACTTTTTTTTTATATATGGTAATAGAGTTATAAATTTTATTTTGTATCTGTGAGTTATATCATTCAATTAAATTATTTGTTTATATATTTAATGTTTCTTTATATCGTTATATTAATGTATTGTTTATTAAAGATATATAATTATTAATTATTGATTAAGCCATTAATTTGAACCCAATGCCGAATGGAAGCTGAGTCGAACCACAATAAAATAAAAGTTTTTTTCACTTTCACTAGTATTCAAACCCAGACCTTTCGCAGGAACATTCTACACTCTTACCACTAATTTTCAACAATTCTAATACTGAGAACGTCTTTCTTGTTTCTAAATTTACCTATACCATAACTACAAAACTGGAATTGTGGAAACTCAACAATTGGCATGCAAAACAAAAATACAGCTTTAAATTTTGTACATTATTAAAAAAAATTTAGGCAAAATTTCAATTTTCGACCTCTTACAACTCCTAAACAGGGGGCGTGGCAAAAAAATTTCCTACTAACTTTTGAAGATCTAACTTCTTCCAAAATTTCAAGTCTCCAGTTTTAACCGTTGAGAAAAAATTTAGTTTCGCATAACGATTAATTGAGTTAATGCATAACGGCACCGTATGGCAACTCTATTCACTTAAGCGATATATTTTTATAAAGCCCATAAAAGCAGCTCTCTTTTACTGTTTTTAGATTAAAAATCTAAATTTACCGATATAAATACAAGATTGGAAGTCTGAAAATTGAATAATTGGCATACAAAACAGAAATACGAAATTTAATTAAAAATATATCTAAAACGGTGTATAAAAATATATGATAATAAACGTTAAAAGACAAATTGAATTCCAAATTTTTTATTTTTCTTAATAAAAAACAAAAAAAAAATAAAAATAAAAAAATACACCAAAATCAAGAAATTCTTTAGGGAAGTATTCTTCTAACTAATAGTTAAGACGCTATATTATAATAGGTTGTCAAACGATTACTAAGTATATACCATATATTGAAAATATTTAAAAAAAAAAAAATTATATAAAAAAAAAAAATAATTGAATGAAAAGTTTTAGAACTTTTGATAGAACTTCTAAGATAAGAAAATAAATACAAAAAAAAAAATATATATATATATAAGATGATAACATAAGAATTGAATGCAAGATATTGAAAATGGCAATAATGACATATAGAATGTCAATTTGTATATGTAGTGAAAAGTCTTTATAAAAATAGAAATGTCTTGTTGCAGCACCCCATCTTAAAAAAAAAAAATAAAAAAAAATAAAAAAAAAAGTAGAAGTAAAAAAAAAAACCCGACAACAGAAACATAAGATAATTTCTGCCTCTAAACATATATTTTTATTTTTCCTATTTTTTTTTTTTTTTTTTTTTTGGTTGAATTAAATCTGCCGCCGACTTTATTCATTTCTGTGTAAGTACATATAGATTTCTTACAGAATTTTTTTTTTTTTTTTTTAAATTCAGTTTAGGAAAAAAAAAAAACATTTTCCATTCATTTCGGATAGACTTTTTTTCCGCTATTTACTATCCTATATCCATGATGATATGCTCTTTTTCTGTGTTTTTTTTTTCATTTTTCTTAAAGTCACTATTCTATGGAATAGTAGTTCCGGTCCTCTCTTTTTAAATACCGTTTTCGAGTCATTGTTCGGTCTTGTCCTTTTTTTTTTTTTGTTTTTTTTTTTTTTCTTGTGTTTGCTTTGCTAATAAACTCACACTCAGTTACATAAAGTCCTACGGTTTTTTTTTTTTTCTTAGCTATTATTATATATATATTTTACAGTTAATTTCAGATTTCAACTGTACTACTTGAATATATTTGTAAAATTTTGTAAAAACAAATTTTTTTTTTTTTTATTTAAAATGTATTATTTTTTTTATATTCTTTCTCTTTCTTTTGTTATTTAGACGATTTTTTATTTACTGCGTTATGCTTTTCTTTATTATTTTCCCATTATTAAGAGATTTTCACGTTATCTTTTTGGTTTTATCTTCCAATTTCAAAAAAAAAAA
Organism: Dolichopus griseipennis; assembly: GCA_963082915.1. NCBI lineage: Eukaryota > Metazoa > Arthropoda > Insecta > Diptera > Dolichopodidae > Dolichopus > Dolichopus griseipennis. The sequence continues at coordinate 30,155,248 of OY720441.1, read as the reverse complement.
AGGAATACAATTTTTGGACATAGTTTATAAAATTTTTTAAATTAAAATGAGATTTAACTTTTTTTTTTTTTTTATTTTATTAGGTAACAATAGAGATTTGGATAAAATAGGTAACCAAAGAAAAGGGGGGTAGAGGGGAGAGAAAAAAAACAGCCTAGAAGAAAATAGAATTTTCCATTCAAGGCTGTCAATTTTTCTTTCAATATAGAAAAGATGAGAACTAAATTGTTTATTATACAGGTGATATAGTAATTATAATAAACTATTGATGGAATATGAGTATTTAGGATTTTATACTGGCTGGGATAAAAGATTGTATGAAATACAGAGCTGTCTAATCTCGTGTTTCTTTCTTTATTAAAATTTATTAAAATTGTTTTATATTCAATTCACAATAGGTTTTTTTAACTATTAGAAGTAAAGAAGAAACTATATACATATTAATATATACAGTATAAGGGAGCCTATACACGTTCATTGTAAAGTACCTACGCAGTCAAAAGAAGTTTTCAAAATCAAAACAATCATTTTAACAGACTTCATCCTAAATCTATGGAAAAAATTTTAAAATGTAAAAAAAAAAAAACAATGGTTTGATATCACATACTGATTTAAAATATGTTTTTTTAGGCGTTAAATTTTCAATTGTTAGAGCAGGGAGTCTTATTATATTTGTGTTATTAGAATTGATCTTAATGAATTCCACATACAAGGCTTGATAACATGTAGAAAGATTTTAGATTTTATATTTTAATATATTGTATTTGAGTTGTATGGTATATTCTATATCTGTGAGTTATACTATTCAACTAAATTGTTTGTTTATATTTCGCATTTGTTTATATTATTATATGAATGTACTTTTTATTACAGATATATAATTATTAATTATTGAATAAGCCATTAATTTAAAGCCAATGGCGAATGGTAGCTGAATCGAATCGAAAACCAGAATAGTTTTTTTACTTTCACTGGAATTCGAAACCGGGTCTTGTATTTGAAAATAATTTTTAACAATGTATTGTTAATGCATCTATATTTTTTCCATGTTCTATACCAAATCTTTCATTCTTGCTAGATCGAGTGAAAGGAAAACATTTTGTTAATTATTTTGCAGTTGATTTACATAATTATATCAAAACTTAAACTTTATTGATCATGTAAGGTACTCAATTGATAAATGCAATAAATCCTTAATGGCAGCTAAAGAACTCTTTTATACAAACAAAATCTTGCAATAAAGTTAAAATAATATACCAGACATTAATAATGCAGTCAAACCACGTATATAGTGCACCTATATGTTACAACATTATTGCAAACTGAATGGCAAAAATAAGAAAGTTCGAAAGAAAATACATAAAGGTCTGCATTAATAAACATAAAAAGTCTGAGTCCGTTAAAAAAAAATAATTTTATTTTAATAAATATTTGTAATAGGAAGCAAAAATCATGAAAATAGATAATTTTATGATAAAACTAATCAGAAGTCATTATGACAGATTATTAAAAACTTCAGAAAATGGTTTAATATCAAAAATATTTAACCACATTTAGGAATACATTAAGAAAACTTTACTCAAGCGTTATATAGCTTCTGAGCATTTCATCTTAGATAAACATGGATATATTCAAAATCAAAAGAATGTCCCTATACTATTTCGTTATAATAAACGGCCATTTTTAAAAGAAAAAGATTCAACATGAGCATTTCATCTTTTTAGACAAATATACCATTTAAAACCCAGATGGACTACTTGTAATGCTAGGAGTATATAAAAGTATATAACCCAGGTGATATAAATGGAGAAAATCTGAAAAACAATATGTCCATACCAAACATATAGCTAAACTATTAAGGACACCATTGGTGCTTGGAAAATGTCTTTTAATTAGCACTAAGAACTTTATACAAATTGTTTAAATTAGGTTAAGTATTTTAAATTGGTTACGTGTCTTAAATTAAGTTAGGCTAGATTTAATTTTAATTTTTTATTTGGTTTTCTAATATACAAACATTTTTTAACAAAATCAAATATTAATAATATTGCAAAATTTTACAGTTCCAATCATGTTTTAAATATTATGATAAAATATTAACATAACATAAAATAACATTAAAATTAAATACTATTAGTTTAAATACTAATAATATAATAAAAACTGTTTTTTTTTTTTTTTTTGTTAAATAATTTAAGAAATTAAGGCTTAGTTTAAAAAATAAAAGTTTTCGTCGTTTTAAGTTTATATTATACCCTATCTACAATGAACGCTCTCGTTACATAGCTATCTGTCAAACTAAGTTAAATGCATTGAATTATATGAAAGTGAATACAATAGACGCAGTCCTGAAGCAGCCATTACACAGTCATTAAAAAGGGTTGTGCAATCATTAACTTTTTCGATTTCTTTACGTATTCAAATTTTGTCAAATAATTGAACTTTAAAAAATAATTTTTATTTAAAAATAAAAAAAATACATTGTCAAAATTAAAAATTAGTAGAATTACATTTAAAGGCTAAAAATAAAAATAGAAGACAGCGATTAAAAATTGCAATTTTTTTCCATAGGCTATTTCAAAAAAAATTAAGAATAGTACGTCAAAGTACATATAACTACGTATAAGTACAAAAAGTACTGTGTTAGCGCTGTGTGTTTGAGCTTTTTAATTAGCTTTTTGAAAGAAATTTTTAGTACAAACATAACTTAATGAGATTTATGTTGATTACAATAATTTGCCAATTTTAAACTTTCAAATTGATAACTCTCTTTAAGTAATTAAGAAAAATAAATAAACCCCAAACTGCAGTTATTAAAAACTAAGTACTTACAATATATAAAGTAATCATTGAACATTGGAAAAATTTATATTATGCGGAAGGATTTTTTTTTACATCTGTCAATTAAATAAATAAATAACAAAATTTATAATAAATTAAATAAACAAGACTGTCAAAAAGTTGTCATCGAAATGTCAAATTTTATATATAAGAATAATAATGATATGATTTTCAATAAGGAAATATGAAAAAAAATTTATTGTATATATATATATATATATACTCTTTATTATTAATTGCTATTTAATTTTGACATGATGATATAGTCTATCCTGTCAATAGTACAATATCATATAAAAAAAAAACAAGCTACCAAAAAACACCCCCCCACAAAAACTAAAAAAAAAAACAATAAAAGATGAAAATATTGTTTCATCATCAAAAAGATGAACAAAAAAAAGCAACAATCATTTGTTGAATTTCGCTAGTTTTTATGTAACTACTTTTTTATAAATTTTTTTCCTTATATTTGTATCTGCATAAATAGATATATATATATTATATATCTATACATATATATATTTATGCATATTTATTCTCATAAACAATAAAAATAGGTATAGAGATGTTTTTTTTGTTTTTGTGTTTCATTCATTCTTCTTCATCTTTGTTCTAAAACAAAACAACTGCGTCCTTGTTTTGTTCTTATGTTTATGCATATTCCTAGATTTAATCAAAAAAATAAAAAAATACTATAAAAAATACCACAATAAAAAAAAATTTGTTTAATTTCAAAATATAAAGTAGAAAAAAAAAAAAAATTCAATGATCTTCTGATGCTTTCATACAACAATCATCATCAACATTATCATCATTATTGCATTTTTTTTCTAAATTTCTACTTATTTCAAATTTTTTTGTAGACTGTTTTTTATATTTCGTCCTTTTTAGCATATTTTAGCATAACTAATTTCGCTCAGATTGTCTGTCGGTCGGTCAGGATTGTCTGTCGGATTTTTTAAAATTTCAAAAAAATAAATATTTCCTGACAATATTTTTATCAAGTCAATGAAATGTCAAATTACTTTTTTGTTGACAATAAAGTTTTATTTCAACTCAAAATGTAATTGGGAGTAAATACTCAGCAAAATATGCACGTTCAAAGGGTTAAAATTTAAGTAATAAAAAAAAAAATATTTTTTTTATTATTTAACATCTTCAATTAAATTTTTTTTTTTTTTTTTTTATTTCTTTATTGAGCTATATATAAAATTTCAACAGCTTAACTTACAATTATTGTCTAAAAATTCAATATGGCTGACTTAAATGTATGTTCTGCCAGCTGTGCCATTTAAAGCAATATGATTAACATTAGTGTTACCATCTATATGTGTTTTCTATTATTAGTAAAAATACTTCTTACAATTTATATTCTATTTACATAATTGCTCAAGGCATATTTACATGTATCTTCCAATTAATATAATATGAATGAAATTTATTATTTGACATTTGTTCAATCTATAGTCTATTTAATTTTTATTAATTTAACAAAAAATTTCTGTCATAGCACATATAAATGGAACTGTTAATTTGGGTGACATCGTAAATGTCGTAAAAAAACTTCAACCTGATACAATGTGAAAATAACACAATGTAAATATTTTTGAACACATTGTGTCGAAAATACAATGTATTTTGTTTACAATTCTGATTGCGTCAGAATGAAATGCCAAAAAATTTAAATTTTTTCTACAGAAACTTTCTTTGAAAAGTATAAATTAATATTTAGACAAAATGGATATTAATTTCGTTAAAAAAATTATTCTTCAATTATTTATTGGACTGTGGTGAAGAAATAAGAGTTTCCATCACCACAAAAATAAAACTCAACTGATAAAAATTCAAATTAAAACTTCAAATTCAAATAACTTTAAATTTTTTTTTTTGTGTATCCAAAAAATTTTCGATACTCAATTTAACAACACGCGTCGTGAAAATGGGTCGCGAACACAATGTAAAATGAATTTACGATCATGAGACAATGTGGAATTTTTAAGTTTACATTTACGATCATGCGACAATGTATTCACGACGTCGCAAAGACATTTACGATGTCAGGGTTTATTATGCTCCAGATCAAAATATTTGTGATGAGCCCATAGAGCGTACTCTGAACTTAACCAGATAAAAAAAACTAACACGATTATCGAGCTTTAACGTAATCTACTTTTTTCAAGCTAGACTGTTGCTGTTCTCTATTCTGACTGAAAACGTCTAGTAAAAAAAAATTATAAACTAAACAAAACAAAATTGACATGAAAATAGAATAACAAAATTCAATGACAGATATAAAAATCATCAAAAAATTATTTGTTTAGTTTTTCACCACTTTGAATTTTACTAAATGTCAAATTAGTCGCCGAATATACTGTCTTTATAATTGTCTTGCTAACAGGGAAGATTGTAGAAAAAATGTTATTGTATTGTCAAAAATATTTATTAATGTGTGCATTATCTGCTAGTTAAGTTCTGTTTGGTGTGGCTTCGATTTGAAATAAAATTCGATTGGTAGAAATTTCTAATATAATTTAAATTATACTATTGGAAATGTGCTTATTGAAATTACTTGCCTTTTAATGAGAATGAATTGAAATACACACGTACAAAAATTTGGTTTTTTATTAATATTTTTACTTATAGATTTTAACAAGTTATGGATAATTTGTTTTACCGTTTGGAATTGCATTAAAATATTTTTATTCAGTAATAATTCAGTTGAATAAAACGCGATCTTTAAAAAAAATTTATATATATGATATTCTTGTTTGGAATGGTCATGGTTGTAATTTTTGTTCAAATTACCATTATCAATCAAGAAAATACACAATTTTATGCAAGTAATTGCTATTTACTGTATATATTTAGCAAAAAATGTAATTATTTAAATTTAAATTGAAAAGAAACAAATTATCACAAAAATATAAAATTAAATAGAACAATTATCAAATTATCGTGAAATACTACTTTAAATTTTATAAAATTAAAATTTTAAAAGCCGATCTTAAATGTCAAAAATAAGTCATTAAAAGAAATTTGACACTTTAATTAACCCTTTGTCAAGCGCGAATTTATCAAATTGATACTAGATCTATCGTGTAAATTTCTTTGAACGATTTTTATTTTAATGTACTTTAGTATTGTGTTGACCTCCGTTAAGTGTAGTTTTAAAAGATTTGTTCAAATTAATACAAAGGAAAGAGTGTAAAATCTATACAGGCGTACTAAGGAAAAAAGTCGTAGGCGCCACAAGCGAATTTTCGGGATAATAAAATATTTGACATCTGATAAATGTCTCACAATTTTGTACTAAGAAAAAATGCCTCTTTTCAAACTTATTTAATACTAATATGTCACATCTATGTCTAAGCTTTAATAACTTAATAAATCAAGTATTGCGTAGCAAAAAAGTCGTATGTCCAAATTAACTATGAACACCTAATACTATCTTATCTCTAGTAAGTTCAAAAAACATTTTTTTTCTTTATTTAACATATTTGTTTTTCAAAAATTCAAAAATAATTCAACATAGCAATGATCGAATATAAAACACTAAAAGTTAAATTACCTAGAACAAAGAAAATGTAGAAACGACTTTCTTAATTAGGACGGCAGTATACTGAAAAAATATAACTAGGGAAATTGTAAAATACCTGTCTGTTTCGATCATATTAAGTCTTCGCAAATAAAAGTTTTTTTTTTTGTTGAATATGTTAACATATTATAATTTTAAAAAGATACGCGCTCGACGGAGGGTTAACAAATTTAAACTTTTGGTACATAGAAAAAAGTAACTACTAACTTTGAAACTTCTGCATTAATGAACTTCTTCTATCTGATTATAGTTCGAACCTTATAGGGTTTTTCAGAAAACCGTTTAGTTAATAAAAATAGTTAAAGAAAACGTGAAGGTTAATTTATTTTTATAAAATAAAGAAAATTTTTCAAACAAAACTAAAGTAGGCCTCACAATATTGCAAGGTTCGTTAAACAATATAATTTATTAAGATTATTAGGAAAAAAATTAGAGAAGTCATAATCCGTGTACGGCCAAAAAGTTATGAAGCAAAACTGTTTTTAAAAAGCAAATTAATAAAATAGCGACGGATTAAAAATGTAATTTAATTGAACTGAAACTAGCTGCATTTTATGTAGTGATCACTTCTTAGAGCGTATCCGAACAGTTCGCTCTAGTCCTTGATAGGTGCAATGGATTTTAAATATCAGAAGTCGGACCCTTAATATTTAAAAAAAAACTACTAAAATAAAAAAGCAAAAAAAAAAAAAAATGAAAAGTTCGACTTTAAAACAGATTCCAGGTCCTCAAAATTATTTTGCAACTATATTTGGAACTTCTCTTTCTTATTTTTAATTTTTAGACAATTACAATATTGGAGACTATTTTATATGTCGTTATTACAAATTAATTATGTACTGCAAAATTAATGTAGCCAAAAATATATTACAGATAATTTAGAGTCAAGTGTTTTTTTTTTAAGTACTAACTGTTCAACTCTTAAACTAATAAGTCTGTCTTTAACATTTTGGAACAGTTTGTTAAAAATTGTACGAACTGTACAAATTGGTCGTTAGTTATTCATGGTATACGTATATTGATTGTCTAAAAGAATTCGAAATCGTAGAAGAAAAAGATGGTGGGTACATGAAGTAAATTGAACCAGAGATAAGTTAGTGTTTTTTGAAAAATTCTTCAAAGTTTAAAATTGAGCTCATTATTAAATATTTAAAATAAAAGAGCTCGTTCTTTCTTTACAAAAACTTATAAATATACCCGTTTCAAAATTCTGTCAATTTAAAAATCTGTTTTTTATGTTTAAAAATGTTGTCAAATTCGAATATAGCGAAAAAATTAGAAAATAAACCTATTTCAACGACGACGAGAGTTTGGTTGGGCAATTTTGTGCAAATACATAAGAACCCATATGGTCGGAATTATGTTTTTACCTTAATGTGTAGAAATGTTTTAGATTTTCAATAGATACAATTCTATTTTGTTTATATAGTAATATTTTGAATTGAAGTTATATGGTATTCTATATCTGCGAGTTATATTATTCAATTAAATTATTTGTTTTATATTTTGCATTTATATTGTTATAATAATGTATTTTTTTATTAAAGATATATAATTAATAATTATTGATGAAGCTAATAATTAGAATCCAATAGCGAATGGTAGCTGAGTCGAGTAGAAAACCAGAAAAGTTTTTTCATTTTCACTGGGATTGGAACCTGTGTGTTTCGCATGAAAGGTCGGCACTCTAACCACCGTGCCACCCAGATCTTATAAAAAACTGAAAAAAAATTAGTGTGATAGGTTCAGAAATGTCTTTAATTTAACTGTACTTATGACTCATTGTAATAATTTATAAATGCAAAAAACATACATATTATAAAAAATAAAATCCGATATTTAATGGCCATTTATAATAAAATATCATTATAAAAAATATTTAAATATGCTAGACTTATAATGGTCAAGTTTATTTTAAATTTAATATCTTCCTTCTCCATTACACAGTTTTCACTCTCTTGGAAAATGTATAAAAAAACGAATTTATTGGTTTTCGTTTTAATTCGTAAAGTAATATCATATATCCACGTTTTGGCTGTAATATGAATCTCTCTAAAAATATCATTTTCTTTACACAAGTTTTTAATATTTATTTTTTTCATCATTTCTCCAAAAAAATATCTTTTCTATTATTTATATGTTTGTATTTTATATACAGTGTTACGACAATTCTTTTCTTTATAAATTGATATATGTATCTTATCTATATATATATATATTTATATTCATAAATATAATATTCGGCTATAAAATTAATACAACTTGAAATGCACAACTATTTACTTTTCTATTGTTAACTTAAAAATGAAATATTAATCTTTCATAGAAAACCAGATAAAAAATTTAAAAAATAAAATAAATAAGGAAGAACCTGAAAAGGGACAACAGATATAGTATTAGATTTTCTTAATCTTTAAAATAATATCTTTTATCCACAGAGCAGTTTTATATAGAATAAAAAAAAAAAAAATTATTTTTATTTTTAAAAGGGTAAATCCACCTTTGATGATGTATTGGTTAGAAACACCGAACATCGAACAACATGACCTGATCACTTTCATATTTCGACTTAAAATTTATGAAATTTATGATGTAATTACAACTTTTCCAAGTGTAATTTATAAAATATCATTATCAAATATCAGATTAATGAGTTTTAATTCAGAAACTCTCAATTGTAATTCAGAAAGCATTAATTTCAACTGCATATGAGCGTGGGGCTATACACATCCACTGCTTATATAACTTTTGTTATAATTAAAATTTAGTAATTTGAATTACAATACACACTTTCTGAATTTAAATTGATTAATCTGAATGCAATTAATTCTTTTTGAATTAATATTAAATAATCTGAATTACAGTTGATTCTTTCTGAATTAAAATTAAATAAACTCAATTACGATTGATTCTTTCTGAATTAATATTAAATAATCTGAATTACAGTTGATTCTTTCTGAATTAAAATTAAATAATCTCAATTACAATTGATTCTTTCTGAATTAATATTAAATTATCTGAATTACAATGGCTACTTTCTGAATTAAAATTGACTAATCTGAATTATAATTGACGTTTTTTGAATTTAAATTGATTAATCTGAATGCAATTGATTCTTTTTGAATTAATTTTAAATAATCTGAATTACAGTTAATTCTTTCTGAATTAAAGTTGACTAATCTGAATTACAATTAACAGCTTTTAATAATAAAATTGATTAATTACAATTGACGCTTTCTGAATTGAAATTGACTAAGCTGAACTACAATTGATACTTTCTGAATTAAAATTGATTTTTTCTGAATTAAAATAAAATAATTCGAATTACAATTGTAAAAGATGTAGTAAATGTACTTTTACAAACATTTTAAAACAAAATATCCCCTCCATATCTACCAGATATACACACGCTAATATATTACTTTTTGCCTTGGGTCAAAAAGACCCATTTACCTTGCTTAAATTATTTTTTCACAAAAGGAAGTTTCTTAAAATTATTTCTTAAATTCGGAATGGTAGTTCTTAATATTTTTGTTTCATTAAAATCCTTTTGATTCCTCAACATATTAATAGACCGCATTTCTGCAATAAAACTTTTCTTACTTATTATTTCCTAGCTAATTGCATTAAATAATTGCAAAAATTTTTTTAAAATTTGGTAATTTGTACACAAAACTTAATTAATGATTGAATTGCAGAGATCTTAATCTGTAGAAGAACTCCTAATTCAGTGGCTTATATTTAATAACAAAAACCATCAAAGAGTTAATATTGAATTTGATCATGTTCTGATTTTATTGGAGTATTATTTCTAAAATAAAAATGATTATTAGTTAGAAATAAAATAAAAAAAATTAAATTAAAAAAAAATGAACACAAAAACATGGTTTGTCTTAATAAAAAGATTAAATATAAAAAGTAAACAATTTATTATTACAATTGATCAATAAAATGGACTTCTTCAGTATTTGTAAATAAACAATAATTTTTCAATATATTTGGAATTTATGTACTTTGTATGCATTTAAAAAAATACCATTTAGAAATATGTGTGTTCATAGGTTTACAAAACTTTTACACTGATTCATATAAAGCTAAGAAAGCCCGCGAAACGAAAATTCGAATCCACGAAGCATCTGTCAAATCAATACTGCTATATGTATACTATATATACTGGAAGCGAAACATGGCTTGTATCAAAAAATAAAATACAAAAATTACAAAATTTTTTTGAATAAATTCTTAAGAATAATAAGTCAAAGATTCTGGCCAAGGCGAATTATGGAATGAGGAGCCTTGGGTGATGACGAAGCAAGAGCCGATATGGATCCAAATAAAAAAAAGAAGTGAAAATGGATTGGTTACATCCCAAGGCGTCTAATAACTTCAGTGCAAGCCAAGCGATAGAATGCAACCAAAAAGGTAGTTAAAATGTGAGAAAACCAAAAGCAACCTGGAGAAGAACAATTCAGAGAGAAAGTAACCTATTTAAGAAAACCTGATCAGAAATAAAGAATTTAGCGCTAAATAGAGATAATTGGGAAAGCTATGTGGAAGCACTGTGCTCCCTAGGGGAATAATAAGGGAAAATAAAAAATCAAAATTAGTTAAAAAATTAGACTTATGGTTTTATGAACTTTGATTTAACAAAACTTCATTACTATAAGTTACTAAGAGGTCAATTACTATTTACATTTAGATTTTAGTCTTTAAAATAAATTTCTATTGTACAACTTTTAATAATGAATGTGTAGTTTTTACACATACACATATGAATTTGAAAAAAAAAAATTTCACTGCATATATATGTATGTATTCTACCACAACGCTTGTTATCCTTACAAACGACATACTAAAACAAAAAAATTAAAATATTTTCTTTTTTTTGTTTATATTCTTCTATTTTTTTCATCCCAATTCCTAGTGTTTTTTTATTTTCTTTCTTTTTTTCCGAGTTCTTATATATGTATATGGAATTTATTAGGTTCCACAAAGTATTTCATATTTTTTCATTATTATTATTACTTCAACCATATTCTAGTCAATTCAAGAGAAGAAACATGGTAAACAAGTAATGATATAAAGCTAGGGCCTTGAAAAAAGGAAATTTCAAAAATTTTAAAATGTTCATGCATACATACTTTAACTTGTGTAAGAATATACAGGGTGTTTCACCAATAACCTGCAAATTGGTGTTCAAAACAAATAAAAAATGCTTTTGGGTGGATCCGATTCCAATCCGTTTGGGAGATTTGAACTATCCCAATTTTTCAAGTTTTATATCTATAAATTCAGAACCTTAGAAGATAAAATAGACGTATATATGAATAAAATTTAAGAGCTTTGCAAATATCCTTCCTAGATCTCTTAGAACTAAATAGAACGGTATAAATACAATGATATTTTTAGTGTCTATTCCTTTTATTCACCATCTTTTTAATTTCAATATGGACTAGGTGTAAGTTAATATACATAGAAACACTTGCTCGGAGCTTCCTTTTGACGTTGGACCTTTATTATTTTTGTACATACATTACACCAAAAAAAAAAAATGGTTAATACTTGAAGTTGCAGGTGCTAAAAATAAGCTTCTAAAAGGTAGGTGACACAAAAGTTATTTTTATTTTTAAGTACAGTTATTTTTAAGAATCTAACTCTTCTGAAAATTTCAAACTCCTAACTTAAGCCGTTTAAAAGACGTAAGACGAGATCAAAAACTTTGCAAAAGTGTATAACAACGCATAACGGTAAATTAAAATACTACATTTTATACATATTTGTTTTATAAACAGGGTGGGTGTAGTATACACAACCAATGAGTGCAGTGTGGGTACTTGACTCGGGTACACCCTGTATTATTTTAAAAAGTTTATCAACTGTGGTTTACTGTTTTTACTAGATTGAAAATATATTGTATGTAGTTCCTGTGTTATTTAAATACAAGGTAATTTTTCCAACTTGCGATGACTATAGTTTCGGAACGAATGGGACTACAAGAAAAAGTTATTCGACAAATCTAATTTTTTTTTTCCACTTATTCAATACTTTATTAGGAAGTTGTAGAAGTTTTGTAAACACCCGGAAAGACGGACAGAGTCCCTTCAAAATTTTTATAAATGTGCTAAAACATAAAACATATGAAAAAATTTATTGCGAAACATAAGTGTATGCATGTATTTATATAGCGTTTACGATGTGCAATAATAATTTTTCAAACATCTGGATGCATGAATTTTAAAAATAAAAAAAAAGTGAATAAGAAAAAAAAACAAACAAGGTGAAGTTGTGAAGTTCTTCTTAACTCATTTTTCTCCCTCTTTCTTATACTTATGTTCAAAAAATAAAAGAAAACAAAAGAGAGATAACAATATATAAGTATATATATAATATGAAGTAATCATTTAGAGTTTAGAAGAGTTACTTTAAAATGTAATTAATAATTTGAGTGGTTGGTTTATTACTTTTAATTGTTATTTCGATAATAAGAAAAAAAACTCTGTAGATGATGAGTATAATTAAAGCAGAAAAACTTTTTATTTCATATTTTGAGATTTATCATTCTCCATTTTAAGTACCTTAAGAAAAAAAGAAACAGCGATTTACATCACTTTAATTAAACTTGTTGACAATCTGACAACAAATGAGCTTTTCTTATTTAACTTTTTTTGGGTATAGTATAGGTATATATATACTTACAGTTAAATGTGTTGTAATTCGTTTTTGAAGAAATAAATGAGTAAAAATTATTTAATTTTTAAAAATGTTAATATTTATAACTTTTATGATGATTGGCGCAGATTTTTGAAAGAATAATAGATTAATGACAAACGGAGACACAAACGGAAATAGATAACAATTTGTATTTGAGTAAAATCAATTTTTAAACTTATTAATCCGGTCCCGTTATAATAAAATTTATAAAATATTATAATTAAATTTAATAAAACTTCAGCCCTTTTCACAAACGCACAATGCCTATCAGCGTTGCCTATAAAATTATTTTAATGGTTATATATTAAGAATTGGAGATCTGGTCGACAAAATTTAAAATAGGAATTGGCGAAACTCCAAAGTAGAATTGGCAAATTCAAATTCAAAAATATTTATTTTTTAATTCTACACCTGCCACGAAAATTAAGGGTCTCAAAAATTTAGTTTTTCCTTTTTTGTATTCTTAAAGAAAATCTGGAACTATGCTCTTTAAATCTCAAAGGTTTGTCAAAGTCTTCCCTGATTTTGGGGGCCTATGTTTGTCAACATAGCAATCTTAAGAAAATACAATATGAAGTGGTATGGTCGAAATGACTCAGTGACTCAATACAAATTAACTAAGTCAGCTGAGTCATTCGGTTAGTCAACACATGAGTATATATGATTAAATCATATTATCAAGGCATGTATAATGCAATCTTCAGAAAGCCTTTTTCAAATAAAATAATAAATAGTGTTTATATTTATAAACATCTGGATAAAGTAATGTATGCAGGCGCAGTGTTAATCGTTATGAAGAAGGCGTTTGATACAGTGACACATCCGACTCTGTTGGATAATCTAGAGCTTGGCATTGGGGGACTGGAAATAAGTTAATCGCAAGTTATCTATACAGGAGACCGATATGTCAATTGGTCTGTATATGCAATATGATGTACCTCAAGATCTATGGTGGTCACCCATCAGAATCTAAAGAACTCGGATCTTCAGCCTACACTATTTTTGCTGATGACAGTTTTCTTCTATATAAAGCACCCAGTGGAATGACTTTGGAGCAAAACATCAACGAAACGAAGTTCTTAACATTGGCTATTGGAAATAGATTGACTATAAATGAGTCGAACTCATTTACACATTTAGGGGTTTCGCCGACAATAACTTGACATGGAATATTCATGTTGATCATATTATTTCAAAGATAGTTCGTAACTTGGATTGATCAAAGGAAATGAAATTATACTTTCTAGAAGTGCTGTAAAACTGGTCATCGATACTTATGTTTGCTCACACATCCGGTACAACATTCTAAATAAGTCCTCATGTTTGCTGGTGATGCTAAACAAATGTGACTATATATTTATCAAGGCGATGAAAACAATGTATGGATATGAAAGATGTTTCAAAACATCATTAATGTACGCGGAAACCCAGACTGATCGGCTGAGTGTTATTATTGCTAGAGAAAAGGTCAATTTCATCTTTTGTGCTAAAATGGACTCAATGAAAAACGATATACAAATACATGACAGCATACATGAGCATCACTAACAGGCTAACCAGACCAGGAGCCTTAATTGATCTATAAGCGGACACATGTTTCAGCATATTAGTCTTTTAGTATTTAATTGATATTTATCTTTTAAATTAAATTATATAAATCTTATAAATTAAAATTGTATAATTAGTTCTTTTTGTCTTTTGAGCTTACAATATTTTTGAGTCCCTGTCACGGAAACATTTAAATGTATTTGTGAAAATTATCAATGATTTTAAAACAAAGCTTCAATTTTTTTTTATGTAATGGATTTCCTTTTTTTTTTAAAAGTTAAAGTGTAAGTTTTTATGAAAAAATGTTCATTTTTACCAATTTTCGTTTTCAGTTTTTTGTCATCATATCAAAATTTCAGCTTTCAAATCAAAATTTTAACCTTACTTTTAACAAATTTACACATTTTAAGCTATTAGAGTTTATCTTTGTTGTGTCCATTTTGCCATTTATAAAAAAAATTTTAAATGTTGAAGAGTAATAAGACTTTATAATGGTTTTAGAGTTATGGAGGTTTTTTTTAATTGTTTTGATGATCGTATTTTCACGCCACCTTTGGACGAAATTGAAAAAATGGATATTTTTTCTGAGTTGTAAAGAATTTTAACATGCCTCCTATATAAAGACTCCCATAAAACAAAATGTGGAATTTTTTGCAAAAAATATATGCCTTCTAAACCACGTTTCACTTTTTGTGATATGGCCTTCACTATTGTAAGTTATGGTATAGTAGGTTTTCAACAAAATATGGCAGAATTTTTAAAACAATAGTTATTAAAATATTTTAAAAATTCAATTTTACTGTACCATTTAAATAAAAATTAGAACATCTATATGGCACTTATTTTTCAATTATTATATTTTATAATTTATTTATATTTAGTATTCATAGGATTAAGTCAGCATTTTTTATATACTTTTTAAGTTACAGTTTTGTTTGCTCCGCATATTTTATAAGCAAATCATCAGCACAAAACTAAATGCACCAGTTTAATGTGGCAAGCCTGAGAATTGAATCTTGAAGAGGCTACCTAGAAATTTATTTGATCAGAGCCTTTATGCATATTGTATACTGTTGATTCGAACTTTTTGCTGACGATTGGCTAAGTCTAAAACCTGATTTTTTGAAGTTTCAATTTAAAAATTCCTCAATTAATTAAATTGAAACATTCATTTTAACCGTAATACCATTTTCGTTTCATGATTTTTAATTTTTTATTTAACATAAAGTACTACAAATATTCATCGGTTTGATATATGTTAAGGTTTTAAAAAATCCTAATTATTTTCATAATCATCAAAAATTTATAAATCAAAAAAAAGGAAAAGGAAAGTATAACAATAGAATAAGAAAATAAAAAAACTTTTGTAAAATTGCAATATTAATTCTTTTTGTTTTTAATTTGATTTTTGTCTTTTTTTTTAAAAAAGAATTTAATCTTCTTAACGCCAAACAAAATGCTTATATACAAAATGTAATGCATGTAATAAAAACCTTAAAACTTTTCAGCCAACAAGCTATGATCATGTATATTTAATAAAAATGGAAAAGAAATTGCAGTAGGCAGTGTCAACTTTGGGACATTCCCCCACGAATATAATGTGAATATGCAACAAAATGAATGGTATGATTCTTTTGCCAACGCAACACACATAGACAATTAGTTATGCATATACTGAAAAGAAATTGTGTAGCACCTTTTAGGACATCTTGCACTACACGAGCCAAAACTTTGTCATTTGACACACAGCTTAATAAAATAAAAAGTTATAGAGCTCATATCAGAGCTCAGAAAAAGAAGTTGTATAGCAGCTACTTGAACATTTAACCCTTTCCGCACTGAAAATCTATTACCTATATTTAATTAACTTGTATGTCAAATTTAGTGCAATATATTGCTTTAATATTCCCTTCCCTTATTAGTGGAGCTGTTGCTGGAGCCTTTTTAGGTTCAGGATTTGTAGTTAGATTTTAAATAAGTTGAATGATTTGTTTTTTCAAAAAAAAAGGGTTAGTATTAAAAAGGTTAAGTAAATTGGTAAAAATTCAAGTCGGCTCCAGTATATAATTCGTTAACATGCTAGAATCCTAACCTTTTGGTTTTAAGTTGTTGTGCAGCAAAACTATCCATAAACTTCTATAAACTAGAGTTCTTATCTATCTCATCCCCTATTATATTATATTATTAAGCTGCGTCACAAGAGTAATGGCAAATCAAGTACACCTTTAAAATTACGTTTGCACTGGTATAAAGAAGTTCAAAAAAAGACACAATTGTCGTGTTTTTTTTTTTTTTTTTTTTTTTTTTTAACTTTTAAAAGTTTGAGCCTTATAACCAATTCACATATCACATCACATTTAAATAAGCTGTTTATTGCGTCAAAAGAAATCCTAGGTTGTTTTGAAGTTATGATTTTTTTTTTTTTTTAAGTTTTCTAAAGTTTAAATTCATCAAGTTATAAAACATTAGTTGAGGACTGACATTATTTGTCGCTGTATTAATACCTTCAAATTTATTCTTCAGTATTCTTTCATTCATCATAAATAAAATTTTTTTTTTTTTTCTTATTTTTCTATATTTATTAACTTTCAAGTTTGTATGTATGTTTGTATATGAATCAGTCTTGTTGGAATATACAATTAGGCAATAATGAATATATATTTATATTTTTTTCTCTCAGTACTTTTAACATCATTTTTCTTTTAATTCAAATCAAAAAAAATGTATATATATATATATATATATATACTAGTATATATAAGTATATGAATAAGATTAGTAATTCATTTGGAAGTTTTTAACCTCTATAACATTGTAATTCATTGAAAAAAATAACGAACTTTTAGAATATTAAAAAGTTAACAGACAGGAGGAGCTACTTAACATATTTTGAATTTAAAAATAAATAAAAAAAAAAATAATATGTAAAAAATGAATTTATTACATGTATATAAAGCTGTTAAATCACTGAATGATATTCAGTTAAAAAATTTAAATATAATTTTTTATTGATTATTTTGAATTTATATGAGCAGCCTGAAATTATGCAATTTTTTTTTTATATTTTTTGAGTCTTTATATTTTAGTCAGAACTTTTTATTAAAAAAAGGTATAAAACGGTTTTTTTCTCATATTATAGGTGCTTTGACGTCAGAAACCTTTTAAGTCAAGTGGGAAGAGAATTGAAACAAATATGGGTCTCCGGTCATAACTGAATTAAGGGAAACGAATTTGCAGATAGAGAAGCTAAATTAGCTATAAAGAGCCCGATCGTAGGCTTACATAACCAACACTTAAATTTAAAAATAAAGCAAATCAAGCAATTTATACAAAACACTATCGGCAAGCTAACTGGGATAACACAAATAGCTTTTTACAGACACACTGGCTCACAGCGTGAAAACCAGAATACGAAATCGGTAAGGCAATAAAAATTGACTTAAAAATCTATCGCATTAGACTTAGCCACATAATTGCAACAAAAAAATTCCTGTTTGACAAAACAGACCCTCCCTTCTTGCCCAAAATGTGGACAAACACTCTTTGTGAAACACATTTTCACCGAATGTCCTTTCACATTAAATATTTTGACAAACAATAATCTAAACACTGAACATCTTCTCCAACCTAACCACAGTAGAATAGATCTATTACAAAAGATAGCTAGGGATTTTAATATTTGGAATAAAGTTTAGATATGATAGAAAAAGAGGAGAAAAAAGCAATTTCTTAAAAGTAATAATTAAAAATGGAAAACTAAAACAACATAAAAAAGTAATATCATTAATAATATTGCGTAGTTATTGTAATGCGTAATATTCGAATAAATAAATAAATAGGTGCTTTGACTTAAATTTAATGAGGTGGCCAGGTACTCAACCACTTTACTCCTTGTGTAGTGATTGAGTACCTGTCGTATAATGGTCCTAAATGGTGTTAGTAATTTTTCTGAAATTCGATTGAATTTAAATTAAGTAAACATTTAAAAAAGGCATAATTCTAACATTTTTTATTATTCTGTCTTTTAATTCTTAAGTTTTGAGCTAAATAAAACTGTAAACGCTCAGACTAATGAGTAATGCAAATAAAATGACTTCACTTTAAACCATATTTTAACTAAAAATAAATATTATATAACTTTGTTACTTTCTTAAATATTTAAGGGTTATAGTGCAGTTATTGATCGTATTGAACTTTAGTACCTTATGACCTGGAAGCTATTTCCTGAATAATAGATAAAGTGATCAAATAAGATGCGAACAAATAGATGTATTATACAAGTATGAGTGCAAATACTGATTAAAAACGGGTAAACTGAACGGTTAAATAATTAATAAATCCTAAAAAGGATATCCGACCAATAACGTTGTGGTAACGAGCGGTCTTTCATGTGGAAAATCTCGCGTTGAAACCGCGATCATATGATATCTAATATAAAAAAAACTTATCGTAAGAATGTATAATTATATCGTAGTATAAAATAGAGCTATATAAATAATAATTATAACTCTTGTGTAGGATAACAGATGGCGCATTAAATTTGACATTTGTGTATATTCATAATCTTATACAATAGCTACAATCGTGTAATCAACGTTTTTGGAATTAAAAATTATTTCGATTATCGAAACTAAAGCCTATAGTCTAAACGTTTTATTGAATGTTCAATATACTCCTTTAAGGACTGGAAAAGGATTAAAAGAAAAAGTTTATGACAACAATTTAAATAAGAATTAACCGTTATTTTGTACTGCATTATTATATTCCATTATTTTACAAAAATTATATTATGTAAGTATATATATAAAATTATAATGATTATAAAGAAGTATATAATAAGATATTTTTAAGAAATTAATTATTATAATAGATCCAATTCTCCTATATACCTACAACCTCAACCTCTTTCGTAATACTTACTCAGAAAATTAAAATATTTTTTATCTTTTTTAACTTGTAAATTAAATTTTAATATTAAAAATCAATCTTAAAACAAATAAGTACAAAATTTATACCCCAAATATACGTTCTGAAGAATTAATAAAATTAATAAAAAAAAAGTTAAACACATAACTCATTTCAAACAACTTTATCGTACAAAAGTCGGTGCAGGGTCAGTACTCCCAGGGTCATAACTCCCTAAGGGACTTATGACTCATTAAAGTGGGTCATAAGTCCCTAAGGGACTTATGACCCTAGGGAGTTTTGACTCACCGTGGTGGGTCATAACTCCCTTTTACAGTTCTCAGCTGAAAGGTAGTAATATTAAAACAAATACATATTAATTTTAATTATATTTTTATTAACAATTTTATACAATTTCATTTTCTTCAAAAATTTGTTTAATTTCAGTTGGAGTTGTTGGTGGTTTCGGAAGTGCTTCACTCTTAATTCTATTTATAGATCTTTTAATTGTTTTAAATTGTATCAAATTCGCTGCAGTAGGATTATTTTGTCGGTTTACATCAAAAATTTCTCTAGCTGAATATTGTCTTTTCAAAGACGTTGTGACGGATTTAGAATCATTTTTCATTGAATTAATTAATTTCATTTTATTTCTTGTATCTTCTGCATAAAAGTGAGGATGCAAAGTTTCATTTTTTTTTATAATTGTATTATTCTCAAAGTCAATTATTATACTGGCCTTACAATGCCTTGTGTTATTATTGTAGCATATACACCGAAAAATGTTTTCTTTTTGTTTCGATTTTTTAATATATAGTTGTTTTTCAGCAGGCACATAAATTATTTGACTGTTTTTTCTAAATCCCTGAAGAACCTCAAAACAATTATTGTCATTATCCGTATTATTATCCATATTTTAATTTAAATTATGAATTAAAAATAATTATTTTTATTTAATTTATTTCTTTTACTTTTACTTTTAAACTGCACTACAAAATTAGAACTGAACTGCAAGAAGTTATGTAGAAGCTTTATAGAAAAGAAACACTACTTATACATTTCAATGTTGAGAATATAATATATTTTTCTACTTTATATTATATAAAATAACAGCAACATGAGTGACGGGTACGATATATACAGAGTCTCTTGAACTATAATTTCAAAAATAATTAGCACATATTTTGCAGTTGGATTAGAAACTAGGGTATTCCCTTTTTCCAAAATAAAGAAAAAAACAAAATTTTACATATAAACTACATTTTAAAAAGCTATTTTTTCAATTCTTTTACCATATCGACGAATATCACCATTACAAAAAATTATTAAATTCCGTATTACATTATAACTATAATATTTATAAGAAAATACGGGATTTTTCAAAGCGTTGAATAAATATATTATTTTTGTTTTGTCCTCTTTTGTTAATAATTTTTTTTTCAAAAGTTCAAATAATTGGTTTATGTTTATACCATTAACAAAAGCAAAGACAGTAACAAGCATTCTTGACTTATAGCTTGCCTTTTCAAAAAAAGCTTCCACAATATGGTCTGGTACTTTTGAAAAGTCCGTTATATCCATCTTATTTAGAAATTTTTTCATAGCATCTAATTTTTTTCTTTTAATAATATTTTTGTTATTGGAGTTCATCTTTAATAAAAAAGGAAAAAAGTGTAATTGTAAAAAGTATGAAATTACATTATATACCTTCAACTTATAAAATGCTACGCCACTAATAATTGTTTTGTTTTTGAAAAAATATAAAATAATATAAATTTATTTGCACCTGCAGTAAGTTTTACTGATAAAAATTATGACAATAACAATTTGTTGTTATTTACTCTATTACTTGATTTTAAATTATTTTAGTTTATTTAATTATTTTTTATTAGAAAATGAAGTAGAGATATATAAAGATTTTGAAAAAAAGGGCAATCCTGATTTTATAACCAAATTTTTCATACATGAATTTATAAATATTCTGGAAAAAGGGTAAACTTCGATTTTTAACAAACCCAAATATGCTTCCTAATATATAGTATTTCGCATAGATAAATATATAAATACATATTGTTGTACATCTAATATTTTACTTACATATATTTTTATATTATCATACTTTAAATTATAAAGATCAGAAAAGACTTTCAGAAATTATTTCAAAATTTCGACTTTCATATATTACACTCAATCACACAATTTAAGTTATATGATTTTATAACTCAAAATTTAAAAAAGGGAGTTATGACTCACTTAGTGGGTCATAAGTCCCTAAAGGAACTAATAATTTAATAAAGGGACTTATGACCCACTTGTAAAGGGACTTATGTCCCACCTAAAAATTTTTAAGTGGGTCATAAGTCCCTTAGGGACTTATGACCCACTAAGTGAGTCATAAGTCCCTAAGGGACTTATGACCCTGGGAGTACTGACCCTGCACCACAAAAGTCTCCGTACACGATACGTGCATTGTGTATATCGTTTAAAATCAATTAAGTTACAAATATTTAACTTAGTTTGTTTTTTTTTTTGTTTTTCTTTTTCTATTGTCTATAAGAATAATAATATACAATCATTTACTTTTGTCTCTTTCTATTTTGTTAATCATTATCATCATACTTTTCATTGAAAAAAAATCAAAATCAAAATAAAAAAAAAAAAAAACAAGAACTTTGGCTCCAAATATTTTTATCCACGTAATAAATATATTCGTAAATCGTTTCTCAAACAAATTTAATTTTTTTTTTTTTTTTTTTGTATCTCTTCAGTTATAAACTCTTCAGATACAACCCATATATTCATATTTAATAAACAACCAAACAATTTCCAGATATAAATTTTTTTTTTGAAAATTAAATTTAGAAAACTAGGAAGTGCAAAATAACAAATAAAATGAAATTAAAATGACAACAAAATAATAAAATAAAAATAAAAAAAAAAAAAAAAAAAAATAAACAAGGAACGTTCGAAAAACCGGAAAACTTGATTTTTTACAAGCATTTTATCTTTAAGTTTAAAACTTATAGACGACTTCATTGTTTTTTTTTTTCAATTTTGTTATTTGTTGCTTTTGTTGTTGTTGTTTTTACATATATGTTTGATTGTCTTTTTCTATTTTGTATTTTTTTTTTTTGTTTCCTATTTCCCTATTCTGAAAATTATTATTCCTTGTTGTTTATTTTCCATATATATATATTCAATTAAAACATTGTCACAAGCAATGCAATCAAAAAATGCATCGTAACATATGAATATAAACGTACGTAAAGCTCCTTTAAAAAAAAAAAAAAAAAAAAAACAGAATAACAACAATAATAATGAAGAAAAGAGAAAGAAATATAAATAAAACTCATTTAACTGAAGCCTGATTCTCTGTTGTGTTTTGTTTCTTATTCGGTGGAAATGTTTGAAATAGATTGATGTAACTGGAAATAGAACAAAAATTAAAAAAAAAAATGCACAATCATACAAACATATGATTATATATATATACAATATAAAACTACATATTATGTACATATGCAAAAAAAAAAAATTTATAATTTTAATAACTATATGTACATACTTTTCTACTTTACTTAATATTTATAGACTATTTTAACAACTCTAGGGAACTGCAATATATATCCCTTCCCTACATACCACCGATCCCCACCCGTCTTCTTTGAATACAACATATCCAATACCCATATATATATATATATATACAAATATATATATACATTATAACAAGTAATAAAATATATGTATACAATTATTATTAGAAAAAAATAAAAAAAAAAAAAAAATATACAGAGAACTTTTTAATATGCTGTACTATGCCATACCATGCCATGTTATCATCAAATAAGAGATCCTTTATGAGACATACTCAAATAATACTGAATGACGTGGCGATGAATGAATACATAAGCAAGTAGTGATAGAAGAAGAAGGCAGCATCATCACAGTAGAAAAAAAAAATAAAAAAAAAAGTGGTAGCAGTAAACTTCAAAAATAGCAACAAATAAAAAAAAAATAATAAACAAAAAGGCAAAGCGTATAAAAAAAAAAAAAAAAAAAAAAAAAATTTAGAAGAGAGGAAGTTAAAAAGTATTGTTTGTCGTTTTATACTATTGTATATAGAGTTGTTTATACATTTATATATATATCTACATATTTAAATATTAATTTTTTTTTTTCCTTTAACTTTTCCTAATAAATTTTTTTTTTTTTTTTTTTTTACTATTTTGTACTCGTTTTACTCATTTGCCATTGTCATTGGAGTTTTACAACTATATATATATACATATATACTATATTTTCATATCATCAATTCTACACTATATATATATATATATATATATAGAGTCATTATTTTCATTTATGTTAGTCCTTTTCCTTTAAAAAAAAAATGTGTACCTACACCTAACCTACCACCCACTAAAAAATTGAAACTCTCTCTATAACATATACATGTTGATAGGATGACAATGACGACGATTCTTTTTTTTTTTTTTGTACTCCAATAATGTGGTAACAAAAAAAAAAAAAAAAATAAAGCAAAAGAGAAAAAAAAAAACTTGACAGGAAAATACCATTCAACAGGTAGGAAAAGCACTGTGAAAACACTTTACTTGTTTTATAATTTTATATATATGTATCCTTTTATATAAATATGCATAGTTATATAGTACAGGATTTTTAATACAAATATGTACATATACATATGTACATATGTACAAAAATATATACATATATATATATATATTTCTAAAATATTAAGTATGTGAAATAATATATAAATATCTTAAATTTTAAATTATAACTCTTGAAATCTGTCTTTTTCTTACATCATATTATTTATTACATACATATATATATATATATTTTATATATATACAGTCAAATGCAAATCTTTTAACATATTAATCATAATTAAAAAGGTTAATTGAATAATAATATTAAACTTGTGGTGCCTTATGTTTCAATTTCAAAATGTTTCAACTTTACGTAAGTTGTTCCAATATAAAGAAATAGATTATTGCAAAAGCCGTAAAATCCTTTGAGGAGCCAAGGAGGAGTTATTGTACTATCTGTCTCAGCCTAAAGTTGTAAAGTTCGCATAGATTTTTTCAATGATACCACAGTTGCGACACCTTGAACCTATCCGTTTAAAAAACCACAAAACCTTTTTCTTCAAACTTTTCCACAAACTCTTACTTGCTTAGGATTCCTAGGTCAAGTCGTTTAACCTTTGGAATGCATACAGAGAAACATGCAGACTAACAGATTAATATAAAGGCAAATTTTTAAGCATTGAAAAGTTTTATACCTAGGACGTGTCTAATTGCAGTTAATTGTAGGGGTAGAATTTGTAGTTCACGGTAAAATTTATAATTTAATGAAATAAAACTTGAAAATTTAAAAGATAAATTCATTCAGTACAGTTTGATAATCATTTCATCAATGCACTGATTACAATTTCAAAAAAAAATGAAAAATTATAAAATTAGTTCAAGTTAAATTACCTTTGAAAACTAAAAAAAATAAGGACTGAAGAACTAACTACTGTGCTAGGGAGGTTTAATATATACATGTTGGAATTAGGAAAGTACAAATCGCACCCTTAATTCAAAATGTCAGATTGTCAATAGTAATGTGGAACCCAATTTCGAGATTACGCCATTTCCGAAATTAGGTACTATAAAAAGTAAAACGAAACAGAAAACGCACCTTTCTTTTTGGAATCAACCGTGGACGTAGAATGAAGGAGCCGATCATCATACTAATTCGAATTATTACATTAAATATTCTATTAATTAACATACCAATTTGTATTTCAACTTACCATTACCAATTTATTTTACATTATAATAAATTAATTAAAATTTAAATCTGGTTCTTATCAATTCAATGCTAAAACCACAAATCCATCCCACATACATATACATAAAATTGCATAATATACTTTGTATTGTAAATTCTATTATGTCTGTATTGCCTGTGAAATCTGGTTATTTTAGGTGGACCTCCACACAAAGTTTCATTAAAATAGATTTAAATTTTGATAAATTATCATGGATACTCACCAATAGTCTATGTTCTAAATTTGAACTCATTCCGTTGGTTATACTTATAACTAAAGAACTCTTAAAAAGTTTTCGGTTTTTGTATTGGAGCTTCGTGATCCTGTAGTCCGATTTGGACCAACTACAAACTTAACCATACTATTGACGAAGTAAGTATACATAGCTAATTTTATCAAAATCACACACTAATACACAAATACATACATAAAACATAACACAAACAAAATGAAACAACTTTTATTAAGACAGAAGAAATTCTATTTTTTTCACCGAGGAACTTATAACCTTTTCTTCCTTTCTTCAGTATAGTGTCGATACTGAAAAAAATTTATTTGTAGTACTATTAAATTAAAACAAAAAAATTTCTGTATTTAAAATTTTGTTTTCAACTGTAATTTGTGTCTTATTATATATATATATATTGAAAAGCATGTAATTTCTGTTATGAGACTTTTAAAAGAGGACGATAAGCGATGAAGAATTAAAACAAAAACCTCTTATTCATAATAGAAATGATAAATACTATTATATTCATACATATACACATATATATATATATATATACAATATACAGACACAAATTCATTTAAATATATATTAATAATACATATTATAAAACGAATGCATTTCTCATCTACGATGAAGCTTTGTTTTAAAAGTTTTTAATAATAACGCATTCTTATTAACATACAAATATACATATATGTATTTATTAAATTAGAAAATATGAAGTCGCTCTATACTTATATATATATATATATATACAAACTATTTCATATGTTATACATCGATATGTTGATATCCTTTCGGATTCATTTAAATTGTACAATTGTTAAAATAAAATGTCATCAAATGAAAAAAAAGCAAGAAAAAAAAGAAAACAAAAAAAAAAAAAAATTTTTAAAAATTGTTGCCGCAGTTATTGTTGAGTTCGTAGTAATTTTTTTTTATACACCTGAAGTTACAAGTGGCTTAACATTTTTTCATTTTCATTTTTTTTTTCTTTATTTTTGGAGAGTAGAAAAAAAAATGGAACAAATATTGAGGAGCACATATTAACAGAAAATTCACAGTTATAATTTATATATATATTATATAACAATAGGAACATAGAGACAATTGTAACAGCCTTGAGCATAATTTAAAGAGTTAATACTCGTCCTTAAAGTGTTTGACTTTTTGTATGGTATGACAGGATTGTTTTTTTTTTTTTCAGAATTTTTAACATCGAGTGAAGCCATAAGTACTTTAACACTTTTATACAATATATTGTTTGGAACTTGTGATTTGTGTATCAAATCTACACTTATTTTTGATTTTTTTTTGCTCAAAAAGACGAAAAGAGAAAAGTTGAATAAAAAAAAATTACTGAAGATACATTTTTTAGATTTAATTTCCATCAATTTTCAAGTTGAATAATTACTAATAGTGATTAAAATTGATTCAAAAGGGTTAGATTAAATTTAAGGCTCTATTTGCTCGTTTACTGAATTTGGTTACTGGGGCAGAAAGTAACGCAAGGAAACTATAAAACTTTTGACTATTCTGAAAAACCTTCCACTACTTGTGGAATTTTAAATACCATGTCCATTACATAATTAGAGCAGTCGCTTGATGTCAATTGATTTACACTTTCCTTAATTACATATAAAAGGTTGAGCTCGCTTTCACTGCTAAATATTGAAAGGACATTAAGTTTTTATTTTGTAGAACACTTTTTCTAAAGGATTGAGAATTGATGAATATGACGGTAAAAATTTTAAAATCTATCTATTGTCCATCATTGTTTCTTGAAATGCTCTTCGATTATAAAAAAAACAATTTACCAAGATTGCAGTGGTACCAATTTTTTCGAAAAGTTCTAACAAAATGTCTTCAAACGATCTTCATTTACACTGTCATCAGTCATTATTTTGTGGTGAATGACACCGCGAGTATTAATTGCAACAATTAGTGATATATTTTGTTCCCTTATAAGTAGTTGGTGACACAATATGAGCTCTAGTACCGGCTTTAGGACGAGTATGCGATTTACGAATATGGAGGTTTAATCCGCATTCGTACATATATATAGTGTTTTCCCCTTTGTTGTGAAATAAACATTTGAATACACAGTATGTACCAAAAATATAAATCATATTGCATAAAAATTTTTCTCAAAACAACTAAGTATCATTTCATTATTTCTTATCATACATACTTCATTTGCTAATTTTTGGAATTTTATTTTATTTAATTATTTGCGGCTTGAAGTGCAATTTTAAGTTTCATTTCAATAAAAAATAGTTTTTTTTTATTTTGAAGCACAATATTTTCATTTGATTTAAAAAAAAACTTTACTATTATTGCAAAAGATTTCATTATATTTCCAAAAGGTTTCATTATAATTGCAAAATGTTTAATTATTTTTGCAAAATGTTTAATTTAATTTGAAAATGCTATAGAAAAGCAACAAATAAACGTAAAATTATATACCTATTTGTTCGCAGAAAAATTGGACAGTCGAGGCCTAATCCAACGAAAACTTTAAAACAGACATTTTCACATACATATTTCGTAAGACATTTAATATGTAATTTTCATATAGTGGGTACAGTATAAAAAAAAAATTAAACTAAATATTTCGTAAATTATTTCAAATATTTCAAAAAATTTATGATAAATTTGTTCAAACTTTTAATTAAGAAAATATAATATAATTGAAATTTCGAAAATTTAATTTCGAATTTGATTCTAATTTTCTATGTAAAAGTAAAAGGGAAGAAACTGCGAATGTAAATGAGAAGTACATTGACATTGCTTATATATTGAATTGTTTCAGTGGTTTTTCATTTTACATCCGTCCGTCCCGTTTATGACTACAACTAACTATAAAATTTTAGCCACGGGTAGGTGTTGTAATAAAAATAATTTAATGTTAAAGCTTTTTTCTGTAGCCCCACCCGTTACGGAGCTACAGCCTTTCAAATTCGGAAGAAGCCCTGTATTTAAACAGGGAGACTTCTATAAGGTGTATTTAAAATCTGGAAACGGTAAAAAGCAGCTGCTTTTATAAACTTTATACATTTTTAAAAAGCAAATGAATAAGGTTGCTATAGGTTACAAAAATTTACCGTTATCCAAAACTCAATTTTTGTAAAATTATTGACCTCACATAACTTCTGAACGGCTCAAGCTAGAAACTTGAAATTTTGGGAAATGTTAGATCCTCGGAAATAAGTAGGACTCGGTTACAAATATTTTTTTGGAAAACTTTCGAAAATCATAAGTTTCCTAGTTAAAAATTAAGGGCTATTATTAGTACTTCAACTTAATCACCAGAGTATATTTTCGGAAATTAAACTTTAACTTTAAAGCTCCAACTTTTATTTCACACTTGTTAACAGGTTTTCTTGAGTGCATTGGGATTATATTCTAAGTATTGATTTTACTATTATTCATAATTAATAATGAATTGACGAAATAACTATACTATACTATACTATTATCATTTATTATATATTTTTGTTTATAAAAATAAATGATAAAATACTCAGTATGAAACACTATATAATTTTTAAATTGTGCTCAAATAAAAATAAAGATTTAAAAAATATTTTATATATTATTTTATAAATTATATTGCAGAAAATATAATATACTTAATGCTTTAAGTTGTTTAAGAAATTTATTCTAATCTTAAATACATTTACTCTAAAGACTTAAAAATGTTAACATCTCAAAATACATCAAAATTTATTCATAATAAATTTCATCTTTATTGAAAGATATATATACGTATAACAAAAAAACTTGTCATCAAATACTGGTTTTATAATTTTGGATTAATTTTTTTAATAAAAAATCTTTAAATTTTAAGATTCAGCATAATTTTTTTTTTAAATTAACCATTAGAAAAATTTGCTAGCAAAGTTTATATCAAATATTATCTTTTAATATTAAAACTCAAGATACAATTTAACAAAATTACCTCAAAAATCTATTATTCAGTATAAAAAAAATAACAGTAATACATATTTATTAAATATAAATTTCATAAAACCCTCTCTAATAAGAACAAGTACACAAAAATTCATTTCAAAGTTTACACTATTGTTTTCGTATTATATTTTAAGATAAAAAAAAATAAAAACAACAAAACAAAATAAAATCAAAAAATCATCAAAAAATGACAATTTAAAATGTCTTATAAGTAGGTATTTCGCAGAAATATCAAAAAAAAATAACAGTAAATGACGAAACCATAGGGTTTTTAAATAAGCGCACTTTTTTAAATAATAACTCTTTGTGACCAAATAAAGGTTAAATTTACTTCAACTTAATTTTTTAATCTTAATTTTTTTCTGGAAATTACTTCAACAAAGATTGTATCTAAATATGTAGGTAGAAACTCTGTTTCAAATGGCTTCAAATTTTAATCCCTTTTCGGTTGCAAACGGCAGGCGAGACTAAAATATAATATTTCATTCCAAGCGTCAACTCCTAAATCAAGTTTCATACTTCAACTGTTTGGAATAAATGTATATTATCTTAAGAGTCCAAAAATTTTTTGAAAATTGAGCTCAATATAGGTTTCTGTTGCGTTTTGCAGCGCTGTAGCTCGGTTACAGGTTATAGATTTTAGATTTAGATTTATTTTATTTTTATTACAATTTTTCAATTTAAATTTAAAATAATATTCTACATTATATGGTCTAATTTTTTTTAAAATTGAGCTCAATATAGATTTCTATTTAGTTTTGCAGAGCTGTAGCTGCGTTACAGGTTATAGATTTAGATTTATTTTATTAGTCTCTAAGAAACTTATATGCATACTATTAATGTTTTAAATATACTAATTCTATTTTCATTCTTTATTTTATTGGGTAGTTCAATGAAGGGTTGCACTTTTTTATACATTAGAGAATTTTGTATGCTAGATCTTTTGTATAGTGGCAGTCTAAGATTTATTCTGCTCCGTAAATAATATTAAACAACAACATATTTAATGGGTTAGATACCTATACATAGTTCAAACGGTGACTTTTGACTTAAAATAAATGGAAATTCTGACTCAACACTGTATGACAGAAATACAAAAAAAAAAAAAAATAAGTCAAATGTTGCGTGGTACTAGGTACCTGACACTTTTATATTACCATTAAAATTTCATTGCTTTATATTGAATGGTGTAGGAGTTTTCTAATCATCCAAACTGACGGTCACATTTTTTTTTACAAAATTTTTATAAAATGTGCTAAAAAAAAAAAGTACACCAGTTCAAAAAAAAAAAACTAAGAAAAGTATTGGTGTAAGGAACAAAAAAAAAAATAAATTATTTAACTTGTAATAAACTTTATTTTTTATCAATTCAATATTTACACAAAGATTCAATATTTTTGTGATCCTACATGTTTTTTTTTTTTGTTAATACATAAAATCTTTAATATTTTTTTATTTTTATTTTTACTCAATGACATTTTGTTTTTTAACAAAATAAAAAAAAAAATGGCAGATAACTAAGATTTTCTTTCATTTTTCAAATTACACACTTCTATATACGCCTATTATAATAGACAAAGTATATCTATATTCTATATATACACTGCGCAAAATTCAATTAAAGGCAAATAACTTTTTTTTTTTTCTGTAATTAAATTAGTTTTATCTTGGTGGTGGAATCTATACTGCGGTGAGTAAGCATTTGACTTATTAACCGAGAGAGTACGAGTTTGATTCTCGTACAGACCATAAAATATTTATTATATGAATAAAATTAGTAAAATTACTAGTAAATTAGCGTAAAGTATTTCAATTGTGAAGCCCATTGGGTCGTAAGACCTATGTGTTAGGATGGTATATGCTATAAATTGGTTTTGTACCTTTTGTGGCTTGTATACACATACAAAATTAGTTATTTAAGAGCTTTATTAAATTTGAGAGCGCTTTGAATCTATTAAACAATCAAAGCGCCTTCATTTTTAACTTCGAATAAGAACCAAATTCAATTAAATTCAATGTACCTGTACGTACTTAATTTCTTTTTGTGTATTAAGTTTACGATAAGAAATTTGTTATATGTTAAAATATTTTAATCACGAATTAAAATTCAGATGAATTTAGATAATTTCTTCCAAGAGTTTCTTAAATGTCTTTTTCGATACTTTCACACAGAATCTAAAGTCTGCTTTTGATTCGGTCAAATAAAAACTCAAATTTACATTAACAAAGTGTAAAATAGGCTCTAAATATTAAAATTGTTTTTAGATTCAATGGTTATATTGTACAAAATTTTTTATTCCGATTGTTTTTATGTAAAATCTCGATCAAGCGAAAGCGGGCGGCTGAATTTTTTTGATGCGATTTCCTACTTTCTGCGTTTCCGAGGCCTGACTGTTCAACTGTAAGGCTATATAATACATCTTTATTTATATAATGAATTAATTATAATTATTAAAATATTGCACATTATTTTTAAGGTGACGTAAGATTGTATAAGTAATGTCTAAAGATCTGTTGTAGTTGAAGCAAATCTTATGTTATAAGTTTATCACATCCTCTAAATTTAATTACTTATCTTGGAACTGTCATTTTCAGTCAAAATAATTTTTAAAAATATTGACGTGTCAGTACAATAATTTCGAACTGTGGAAGTAATATTGAAATTCTTAATTGACTTATTCACCCCTAGTACGGAAATGCTACAAGTATATTGAAAATTCGGCATATGCATTAATACGATAAATGTATATTGACTTCCCTAAAATAAGTAGGGAAACATAGACTATATTTATCTATATTTGTCGGATAATTCTACCCCAATTTATTGTAAAGTCACGTTTATTATATAAATGCCATTAATCCACTTTTGTATAGTGTATTATACTAATACAAGAGAAATAGATGTTCTTTTCATTTCATTTAAAATGTGTGCATAAGAGTTGCCAGGTTTGATTTTTTTTTTTTATTTTCCAAATACAAACTTTATTAGTATTGTACAAAGTTTTTTAAGATTTATATAGTAAATGTTATTGGAAATTACTATAATAACTTAATGAGCATTTAAGATTAAATATGATTTTGAGAAACTTTGAACAAACAATTGTATAAAATATCAAACTAACAGGAGGTTCAGGATCTTTTTTGCGATCGGATTATACAATATTTAATTTTCTTTACAAATCACCATGGTGATCAAATATAATTTAAAATATATAACATAAATAAAATAATTAATATTGTAATTATAAATAAATAAAAAGTCAGAGTAAATAAGTCGCACCCGGAAGGTAAAAACTGCAAACGCTTGCTATTCAGATTTATTGTGGTTTGCTTCCAAAATAAAATAAAAATAAAATAAAATATAAAAAATATATTACCGATTAAAATTTTTAATGTTTGGCAACTCTAATGAAAATATTTAGATTTATAAATGTACTTATTTTGTATATTTCTTACAAGTATATAAGTAACTTTTTTTTTTCATTATAATTCTTTTTATTTAAATCATAGTTTAAATAAACATAATATAAAAAAAAAAAGAAACAAAAATCAGAATGCAAAACTGAACAATCATCTTTATGCAGACTGATCAAGAATACATGAAAAGAAAAGAAAATCAGTTTTTCTTTTTCTTATTTTTATTTACGAGAATCCGTAGGAAAGATTCAGAAAAAAATATTTAATGATTTTTTTTTGTAAAATAATTATGTTTTTTTGTAAAATTTATAAAAATTATGTTAAAAATATTGTATTACTTGTAACAAAATTCATAAAAATTGAATTGATATATTGGAGAAGACATCAAAAAGCTTTCAATGTAATGTAAATTTAAATTAAAAAAATATGTATTAACTATACTTTTTAATACTTTTTATTTACTAATAACAGTTAGGCATTCAAGAAATTTATATTATAAGTACTTGTAGAAACAGAAGAGAAGGTGCTGGACATATAATATTCTTATAATTAGATATAATCTTATTTATTTCCATATAAATCTACTATGTGGTATAATAGTACTATAACTTATACCTTGTAGAATCTTATAAGAGGCTTATAAGTCTTAAATTTAATTTATATGCTAATTATAATAATTTTTATTTTTTAAGTTACAAGGAATTTTCATTATCTGTGAGTTATATTTTAAATTAAATTTTTTTTTACATATTTTCCTAATTTGACATTCTTTTGGATGTTTAGCGTATTAACATCATCTCTTAATCTCAATATTTTAAGTCTTTAGGATCTAAATGAAGATTTCATTACAATAAATATTAATATATATAGTAAATTATTATATAGTTTTATTGAGGCAAAATCAGCATTAACCGTTATACAAAGAGTTAATAGTTATTTTAAAATAGACGTACATTTTCGTATTACGTTTAAAAAAAAATTAAGGCACAGCCAAAAATAGTAAAAGGCCATGAATCCAAATATTTGTGTAAAATTTGGAATTGTTTTTAAAGGTGATGATGATGCAACACAATACTGGCGTCGCTTTGATATTTAAGTTGAAAACACTTTAAATGGAGCTTGACCAAATGAAAACGACGCTTTAGTTTAGAGCAACTTTCTACTTTTTGTTGCTTTGACATTGCCTTTAAAATATTAAAAAAAATTGAAAAAAGATTTAATTTAAAAAATTTCCTCAAATATTTGATAAATTTTCAAAAGATTTTAAAAATATTAATAAAAAGCACTGGCAGGAAATTGCAAAATATATTGATGGAAAAGTTATATTATTACAAAAGTTTAATAACAAATAATAATTAATTTAATTTTCCCACAGAGAAAATTTAAAAATAATTCTTAATAGTAAATAACTGTTAACCTATCAAAATTAGGTTCAAAGAAGTCAGAACTGTTAGTAATTCTTAAACGCATTAAAATATCTTTATATCAAACTTTTAAATATAAGTATTCTACATATCCATATTTTTGAATTTTATTTTTCAAAATTTTATACCTGAATTGAATAATCGATGTTGAATTTTTTAATTCGTTTACTTTTTTGACAAATAAACAAAAGAAAACCGATGCTATAACAATTGGTTTTTTGCTATGATAAAAAGCTATGCTAAAAGCAACGCGAGGCTTGAATCATCTCAGTATCACTATTACTTATATCTAATTTTAAGACAAGAGAGATTTTTTAATTTTTGAAATTTTTCTCAGTGTAAATATTGAAATGAGTAAATTAAATTTAAATACAAATATCGTTCATATGAAACGATACCTGTTTTTGAGTTCCTTAACCCATTTTCGGACACTTTTCGATATTTCGAACATTAAAATTCACTATTTTCATATAAATGTTTTTTTTTTTTTAAGAAACCTGAATATTTTATATTCAAATTGTAAGCAATAAGAAGCTTTGAACTTTTAGTTTTCCAATGTGAGTTTTAAACTTAAAATTGATTAACTGTTTTTCGAGATAGATTGGGGGCGAAAAGACCCTTATATATTGGAAATTATTAAAACTAATTTAAAACTTATTTTCAAAAAAAATTAATGACAAAGTTTTATTGTGAAAGATCCAAATTTTCTATTTCCTTTAATTAATTTTAGATTTTATCATACGGAGGCTCCTTGGCAATCGTACAAACATAGCTGTTCGAAAAATTCAACGTTTTCTATTTGACTTTTTTTTTTTACACATTTAAAGAATTTTTTGCAGTTTTAAGTTTTTTATGAAGCAAATTTTTTATTTAAGCTTTCTAAGAGTATAATAATAAACAAACAGCGGCCAGTGTTCGACTTTTCGAACAGCACTTTTCCAGGCTCACGAACAAGCTAGCTCAAATTTGACAACGGATTTGAGTTTTTTTGAGCCAAGATTATTCTAAATCGTATAGCTTCTTCAAAAATTAAAATATGTTTTTTTTTTTGACCGAGCAACTTCTGCCTCTCAGTTTTCCAATTTTTTATATTCGATTGGCAAAATATCTTCCATAAATATATCTTATAAATATTAGTATGTTGGTTACCTCGTCTTTCAATTTATACAATGATACAAATACTTTGTTTTTTTTTATTATTATTCTTATTTTGATACTCATGAATTAAGGATAAAGCTTTGCGCCGATAATGCAAAAACTTTTTTGTTTCATTTAAGATGAAAAAAAATAAAATTTGTGAATAAAAATAAGCAACAAAATAATAAGAATAACATTAACAATAACAGTAACATAAAAAAAATGTATAATTTACATATATATATATTAACAATATATATATATATATAGAATGAAAAGTACCTTGTTTTAATCTTTATGTAAAGTTACCTACTTAAAATGAAAATAAATACATGAGATTTTCTTTTTTTTTTTTACATTTTCTTCTTTTTTCCAGATTTTTTTTTTTTTTTTGTTTTTTCTTAAATCATAAAACACAATAAAATAAATAAAAGAATAAAATATATAATAAAACAAATTTTTTTTACTAAGTTTTTTTTTATTTTAAAATCGGTGTAGTCAAGAAAAAAAAAAAACAAAATAAAAGATTTTTTTAACAACAAAATATTGATTAAAAAATACCGTTATTTAAGAAAATACTAATATAAAAATAATAAAAAAGTAAAAATTATATAAAAATGGAAATTATTTTAAAGAATTTCCCGAAAGAATATACATATATATATAATATGTAGTAAAAAAATTCTATATATGATTAAAACATTTCCGTTTATTTAAAATTTTGAAATTATTTTTAAAATTTTGAAATAAGTAGCTAACTATGAAATATTTCCATTCTCAAATTGATTACCTACTTTTTACAATTTATTTAATTTACTTATATTGTAAAATTCAAAATTCTAAAATAAAATAATTAATATTTATGTAATTTATTAAAATATTGTTTAATTTGTATAACGGTTTTTTATGTTTACTGAAAAATTTCCTAAAGCTGCTCTAACAATTTTTCTAAAATTGTAAAGTTTCTATATACTTATTCTATATACTAATAAAAATATAAATGTATACATAAATTTTAAGTGATTTACTAAACTACATTAGGCAGTCGCTCTTCGCCTACCGTATGGTAAGAATATTTAAAGATTTTTTTTAAGAGTTTTAAAAATTGAATCAAAGATTTAGTGGACATATTTTGCATATCTCTTATCTAAATCCAGAAGATAGAAAATTAAAATGTTTAATACTCATAATACAAAAAAAAAACAAGTTTTACAAAAACCAACGGCTACAAGGATCATTTGCCGTTCGATACTTTTATAAATTTATATATATATTTTTATTACTTTTCCACTCCTTTAAGGAGTTTAGGACATTCATAAAGTCTATTCAGACTAGACTTCAATTTCTTTAATCGTTTTATTGACTAAGCCGTTGATTACTCGGCTGTAGCTATTGTATAAGAATATGAATACACAAATGTTAATTTTTTGCGCCATCTATTATCTTACACAAGAGTTATTTATATATTTTAATTTAATCTTGCATTATATTACGATATAATTATACAATTTTACGATATTTTTTTTATTAGCTCTGATCTGACCAGGGTTTGAACCTGAGACCTTCCACTTGAAAGCGGCGTATGTACAACCACACCATTGGTCAGATATTAATTAATATATTATTTATTTTTTTTAATAATTTATATTTTGACATCATATTCGACCACCAAGAGGATTTGTGAAGAAAATTTCAGTAATACTCGTTTAAAGAGAAACTGGTGACTTTTATGGCGATTGGAACTCGCATGTCTAAGAAGATGCTTAGGGGGCTGTGAAACCCGTGAGCAAAGTTTTCTTGTTGTACTCCACATTGTGGTAAAATATATGCGATATTAAACCATTTTCTGGAGTATTTAATGCTATATCATAGTGATTGCAAATTAATTTTATATTTATTCTTATGATTTTTGAAACCTTGTACAAATATTTATTGGAGTAAAAACGTTTATACTCGGACTCCGATTTTCTATGTTTATTGATGCAGACTCTTATGAACTTTCTTTCGTGCGGATTTTTTCCATTAGGCTTGTACTGATGTTGCACCATATGGGTACACCATATACAAGCCTAGACCTTATAAATGTTTGATAGCATATAATTTTGACTCGGTTATTAATATTTTTATTGTAAAAGAGGTTTTTTGCTGCCATTGCTTTTAAAAATATACAATTTCTAATTGTATAAAATTGTTTCAATAAATTGCATATTTTTCGGGGCAAAAATATTTCAGTTTACCATACCGTATTCATTTATTCGTTTATTAAATTTGATGTGGATGAATTCTATTTTCAAAACAGTAAAACAATTTTGGAAATGTTAATTTTTCTTAACAAAATAATGTCCTTTAAATTTATTAAAATCTTCAGTTAAAGAGATTGTCAGTTAAAAACAATCACAATCTTTTCATAAAAGTATCTGTATAGATAATTGATTTTAAAAATTTTTGTTATCAAAAAAACTAGAAGTTGGCTGCTTTAATATTGTTAGATTTTCAATGATACACTTCTATTTTTGTTTATATTGTAATATTTTGTACTTAAATTATATGGTATTTTATATCTGTGAGTTTATATTATTCAATTAAATTATTTGTGTATTGTAAAAATTAAACATTGTAAATTTGAACCCAATGGCGAACGGTAGTTGAGTCGAGTCGAAAACCACCAAAGATTTTTCACTTTCACTGAACTTCAAGCCCGGACCTTTCGCATGAAAAGTCTGCACCGTAAAAGTCTGCCACCCACTTAGTTGTTATTTTATATGGGATATAACATATTAAATCCTAACACCTATAACTAGTTTAGATACATGTTGTAAGTTATTGTTTTATATGGAGGATAGTAAATTCGATATCAACTTTCAACCATGCATCCCACTTTATACCAATACCTTTAATTTTATAAGTAATATTATTTACTTTATGTTACATTAATTTTATATATATATTAAATTATATTTGGTCACCCGGGGGAGTTTGTTGGTTAGATTGAGCAGCATACGTT
The DNA here is from genome assembly GCA_963082915.1 of Dolichopus griseipennis. Classification (NCBI taxonomy): domain Eukaryota; kingdom Metazoa; phylum Arthropoda; class Insecta; order Diptera; family Dolichopodidae; genus Dolichopus; species Dolichopus griseipennis. The sequence goes on along the minus strand of OY720441.1, from coordinate 30,116,614 downwards.
CCTGACGTTATTAATCTACCTGATTTTACAATTCAAATTGTTTTGTAACACAATCATTCATATTATAACTATTCTTTGTGTGGTGTAATCTATCAGAATTGGAAATTGTTTTTCTTTTTATAATCTTCACAATTCAAAATTTAATAATTTTCCCAAAATGAAATTTACTTTTTTATTTCTTTGTAATTAAAAAAAAAAAAAAAGAATTCCAACTTGAAACTTTATTTTTGTGCAATTAATTTAAGCATTTAAAACAAATTTAATGCAAATTAACATAATTTGTAATTAATTTTGTTTTTAAAAAAAAACTTTTATTCATTTTAAATGTAGTATAAAATTATCATTAAATGATATTCGCTTTTTAATTTTTTTTTTTTCCCCCTCTTATTGAAAAATACGAGAATAAAATGAACAAAAAACTTACAATAATTTATTTACAAGTTTTATGCAGAAAATAAGTTTGAATATATATGTACGTGTATACTATATAGCGAAAACACCAAATTTGTTTTTTTTTTTTTTTTTAAATTAAGTAAATTTGTCAACTTAACTTTTATTTACATGTACAAACATACTACAAATACAAAATGTTATGTATATAAATTATACACATGTATTTTGTTGAATTTTTAGAACTTTAGTTGTAAATGTTAACAACTTTTTAACTAAATTATAGAATCAAAATGATACTTGAAAAAATACTAAAAAAAAAAAATGACAACGAATACATGTATATACATATATATATAGCAATATATAAAAACAGATAGAACAATAAAAATAAACAACAAATGGAAATAAACAAGTGTTTTAAGAGAGCACATTTCCAAAATTAAACATGTTAATATTTTACATACAGAACTTACAATATTTTGTCAGGCTATGACATGCGAAAATATTTGAATAAATTAGTGTATATGTTGAAACAAATTGGGAGATGAGAATTGTTACACTTGTTTTTAAACGAAATTCGAAAAACTATTAAATTTACAAGTTATAGAGATTTTCAAATTAACCTCTCTCCAGCTTTTATTCTCTTCATGTCATGGCCTGAATTAATGTACATATAAAATAATTATATAAAAGTCTAATATTAAATTTTTAACACAATAAAAGAAAAAAATTTTTTATTTCTAGGAAATGCTTTGTAATTAAAAAAAAAACCTATTAACACATGGTAATATATAATACTGAAATTTAAAAATTTTATAATACTACAAAAAAACTGGGTTGAATACTTGTCCCATTCCTCAAAACTTCTGTTGATCCCTAAGAACTCCTAAAGAGCGACTGAGGCAGAATTATTTTCCGAAATGACTTATACTTATTTCCAAAAATCTAACTCCCATAATTTAAAGTTTTTAGCTTAACCATTTGGAAGATATAAAAGGTCAACAATTTTACAATAAACACAATAATTGAGTTTCGCTTAAGGTAAAATAAACTAGCGTCCAATAAAACAATTTATTTATTTTACATATTTTTAAAAGCAGCTATCATGTGGCATTACGTGATAAAGGACAAGCCTTATAAAACTTTGGAATACTGTAGTCGTCTTCAGATTCCGCTTGGGGTTTGCAGATTAAAGATATGTCTCATACAACTTGTGTTATAGCAATTTAAATATAGTGCTTTTTCGAATTTTGGAGTATTGAGGGCATTTCCAGATTGAAAACCTTTCTTATCGAGCTTCTGTTATAAAAATTTCAATATATTCGCATTCAATATATATTAATATTCGCTTTTTGGAGAGTACTGTACCTTCTTGATGATAGAGTAATAGATCTACATAAATTAGTTAATCCCTTAGTTAAAGTTTCCATTCTTGATTTCCTTACTCGTGTAGACTCGGACAGACAGAGTATACCAATATTTTATTGAAAACAATTTTTTAAATTGCGCTAAAAAAATAAAGCAATTAAAAACTAACAGAAAACAATTATAAAAATTGTTGAATTTTCATTGAAAATTTGCCTTTTTTTTACACCTATGCATATTTAGGCTTTAAGAGTTTTCTTCCATCCACCAAAAAATTTCCCACCCACGTAAAATAATTTCTCTTATGACCTTTATAAAATTAATTCAAATATTAAAATTGTCTTTAATATCACGAAAAATAAAAATAATTATATAATTTACAAATAAATAAATAAAATAAACAAAAACTGTGTAATGTTTTTGCATATATATATGTACAAGTATTTGTAGATAAATTATAAGAAACTTTAAAATCGCTATTTCTAATATTGTCACCTCATTATTCTTCGTGTAAAAGAAGTTTGTTGTCGACGTCCTTATAGAATTTTAATTAGAAAAATAGTTTTTAATTTAACTGAAGAGCTATGATAAAACAAACACAATTGAATGTATATAAAATAAAATAGATAAGTATGTATATATATATATATATATATAAACGAATATGAATATATATACGAATTACAATATACAAATAAAAATGGGACTGAAAAATAAAAAAAGTTTTGTTTCTTTTACAATGCAAAAACCAAAAAAATTAAAATAATGAAACAGTTACACGTAAAAGCTTACCACGTCGACAACTTTCGAGATAAAAATTTCAGAAATGTATAGAACCCAATGTACACAACTCAACCAAATAACTGACTTTAAATATCTACCTGTTTAAATCAATTAAAATTGAATACAAGAAGGACGTGCTGAAATAAGCCGCTGCGAAATAAAGCTCCGAAGTGTTATTGCTCGTTGGAAAATAAAAATAAGAACTTAGGGCGTTATTTCACATTAAAAGAAAAATAACAAGCCGAGGTGATATTTTTGTTTCAATTTATCTTTTAACTTTTTATGAAATAAATAAACGGGTGTTATTTCTTAAGAGTTCGAAGATTCAATTGAAAGAGAGAATAATCTGGGGTCTTAATTTAGAATAGGGTATAGCGGTTGAATGATGACACCCTGAAGTCTTATTTTTTTTGTATATGAAAAGTTTTAAATTACGAAGAATTTTAGAAATGTGTTTGAAATCTGGGTTTCCCCTTTTTCAGATTAAGATTCAAAATTAGAATTCTAAGTTTCTAAATCAGGAGAGATTTTAAATTGGAATTCAAAATTATGTAAAGTGGGGAATATCTATCCTATTTTTGAATTTAAATTTAAGATTTCTTCAGAAAAATATAAATGAGAAATAACGTCCTGGGGCTTTATTTATCAATAGATGGAAGATTAGATTGAAAGAGAAATAACATCCCGGCGCTTATATTTCTTATATTTTGTGACTTAATTTTTTATTGAATATTAGAAATAGGACAAAGTTTTAAACAAGGTGTTATTTCTCATTGAAAGAAAAATAACATCTCGCAGGTTTTTTTTTCAGGTCCTATTTCACGACTCCTAAAAGAGCAATGGTGTAATTGTAATTATTTCTACTATTGCTACTTTTTTTTCGAATATTTCTAGGCTACTAAAATCTATCCTTAATCTAATGGAATTTTTATAAAGGACCCCTAAAGAACTAAAAAAAACTAGAAGTCAAGAAATATTCTAAGCACGAAAAGGATGAAATTAAACTAGTAAAACAATTTTAAAGTATTGTATACAATAAACTACCCAATAAAATTTAGCACTTCTACGTTCTTAATTTTTATATTTTGTTTAAAAAAAAGAAATGGTGTACATCTGTTGTAATAGAAAATTAGACTTTTTGTTTTGAAAAATAATTACAAATAAATTTTTCTCTTTATAATTCAAAACAATTTGTTTTAAGGAATTAAACTTTTCTGAAATAAAAACCGAACAAATTGAAAACAAAAACAACCACAATATGGATTGTTGTAATTCTAAAAAGAATTAATTCTAGGCACACCAATAATTTGGTAGTAATTTACACAACAATCAATTCATTAAGTATAAAGTAAACCATGTCACATAAATTTCTATAGAATGTCTACAAGAAAGAAAATTTTCAAAACAACTTGTTGAAAAAATAGAAAAATTTTGAAAATAAAAAAATCTAATTTAGTAGAAAGAAAGGAGGGCTAAAAATACAGTTTTAAATATAGAAATTATCTATGATAAGTTTTTAGTAATCAAGAGACAAATTTTTTAATTTGAAGGAAGCTTTTTGTATAAATAAAAATAACTGCTATCACATAAAGTTCGTATCTTATGTTTAATAAAGACAAACTGTTCTACGAAGTGACTTAAGTATTGTATATATTACTTATGAAAACGGGGGCAAATAATCAATTTACAGTATAATAAGCTCTAAGTGCTTTGAAATGGAAAAACATATCTTTTTTGACAGTGTTAAGCTCTGCTCTGAGTTAAAAATGAAACGTCTTTTATAATATCAAAATTTACGTAGTTAGTTAGTAATATATAATTGAAATTTTTGTTAAAAAAAAAAAACAAACCACTTCAAAATTTAGTTAAAACAAATTTCACTTCCTTTATACTACTTTACTTGCTCATTTTTAATTTTAACCACGTAACCTGATTAAATTTTCAGCAATCGGGTTGAGAACACCGTACAGCAGCTACCCAAAAACCTGATTCCAAATTTTTTTTAAACTTATAGTCATATTCTAGTCTTATATTTACAATGTTCCTTCTTTCCAGCCTTCTCTACGGAAGCTTCACTTAATTTTGAGTTGAAAAAAGTCAAAATATGCTAAATATTGTACTTGTTTATTTTTAATTTTAACTTCAAATTGTATTGGTTCTGAAAATATGTATAAGCAGAGTCCAAAAATTTGCTGGCATCCGCTATCATATAACATATCGCGTTTCATTTGCAACGTCTCATTGATATTATCTGCAGTAATAGAAACCCAAAGTCCTGATTCGATTTTAACCCAAAAACATTAAGATAACCATATAAATTGTATGAAAAACACTTTGTGTGAATTTCAAAACTCTAGATCTTTTTATTTTTGGGTTTCGTTCTAACAGACAAACCGATACACAATTTATAAATCAATTTTCTTTTCGATACTGTTCCGATTCATAGACTTGAATCTATACACCTATCATATCTAGATCGGTGCGTAAGAAACGAAGGAGTAATTAACTCTTAACTATTCTCCTCGATTATGCTTTGGGAGTTCATTATTTTCTGTGAACATAGACTTTCTACTGTAAAAGAAAAAACTAGGTTTTAATCAGTTTTTTTAATAAAGTCATTATGACCAACTAGTTTGTGCTAAATCATGATTTGAAAGGCATAATTCGACTCACATAAATTATAATAGAGATTATAGGGTTTTCCATTAGAGATGATTTAAAAATTAAAGCAAAGTGAGGGTATTCAGTGTGAAAAGATTTTTTTTTTTGAAGGGTTACATTATGTATGAAAAATAACATCATTCAAATGACCACCACGACTTCTCCGTACTGGGAAAAATGTTCATCATTCTCAATTTGTTCAAGGACAAAATCAGAAAATAAGACCTTTATAGTGGTTCAATGGCTTCAATTCTTGAACCAGTTGAATTTTTTAAGAATGCAAACTTAAGAAAATCTTTTCTTAAAATTCTCCATTTTGATATTTGAGAAAGATTTAATTGTTGAGAATCACGTGAAGCGATATATTTAGATTTTCTTTAGATAAATTCTTCTTAAATTTTCATTCAGTATTCACAAACGAGCACTGATTTTGATAAAACAATTTAACAATTCCCAAACCTTGTTAAAATAGAAGGCAAGAGAAATATAGGTAGAAAACAAATGTCGTGGCTTAGAAACATCCGAAATTGGAACACAATAGGAGAATTTGGAATTAGTAAAAAGTGCAAGATGCAGAGAAGAGTATGCCAACATCATTGCAAATCTACAGTAACATGTGATTGCTTATCATCCAGTAGTGGATTAGCAGCTGAAGAAAAAACCTTGTTAAAGCGTGCATCCTTTCCATGATCAAATGTCATAGCCTACTTAACCCAAGTGACATAACAAATGTCAAAAAATAATACACAGTGTTGCCATTATAACCAATTTTAAATTGTATCATTACCCTTCGAAAAATTCTATATATTGCATATACTTAAATCAAAATTTTTAATTTAAAATTAATATTATATAATTTCGTAAAAATTTTTTGGTAATTTATTTTTTTTTTCGTTTTTTTTTTACTTTAAACAAAAAGTATAAAAATTTAAATGAATCTTTTTCAGTTATAAACATCTAATTTAATATTATATAAAATATAATAGTTACCCAAAAAAAAAGAACAAAAAAATTAACATCAGATATAAATATAAATAAAATTTTACAATTAAATAAAAAAGAATAAAATAATAATTTTCATAAGATTACAAAAAAAACAAAAAACAGAAAAAAATTCAAATATGCAAAGAAACACAAAAAAAAAAAAAAATGAACAATTGTTCAACTCAAAAATTGTTTTAATATTGAAGAAGTACAAAATGTCTATAAAAATTCTAACTACTGTACAAGAACTATAAAAAAAAAACACACAAAAAAACAAACAACTATACAAAAAGTTTTTTCTAACTCTCCAGCAACCTCCAGAAACATGAGTACAAAAAAAAAAAACAAAAACAACATAAAAATAAAACAAAACTCTGAAAAGCACTTCAGTGTTTTGTTTTTTTTTTTCTCTTTTTTTTTTGCGAAAAAAAAATAATTGTGTGTAGTAGGCGGCTTGTTGCACTTCTTCAGTTTTTCACAATCATGTATACACATACAAATATAAACTTTACGTGAAACAACAAAAGCAACAAAAACAACAACTAAAAATAATAAAAAAAAAAATAACAAAAACAATACATATTTTTTTCTCTTAATATTGTTTTTTTCAGAATTCAACAGAGATTCAAAAGTGAGGTAAAAACAGGGATAGAAACAGTTATGTGGTTCTTAAAAGGTGTAGACATAGGACACAACTAAAATTAAAATGTATAATGAAATACAATAACAAATAATTTTAATAGAAACGCAAAAAAAATAAAAATATAAAAAAAAATTTTTTTAATCTAAAACTGCAAAACAAAGCACAGGAATTTTTGTGGTGTGACAATAAAATGCGAAAAAGTGTAATACAAAGGATCAGTTGTTGTTTTGTTTTGTACCGTTTTTTTTTATTTTGATTTTTTGTTTGTGTTTGTTTTTTATTTAAATAATTTATTTTCTTTGAATTAAAACTTTATTTTTTAGTCTCTTTAATTTTTTGGTATGGACTTCACTTACAGCAAAATATTGAAATTAAAACTAAATAACAAATATTTTGTACACATTGTTTGGTGAATCCATGGCCTATGAAATTTGAAAGATTATAAAAAAATTGTATACCTTAATTCTCTACGACTTTTCTTATTTCCAAAAATAATAAAAAAAAAAAAAAAAATAAAACAAAAACACCGCACTACTTTTATCATTTTGAAAATTGAAATCCAACCAACAAGATTTATTATTATTGTTGTTTTTTTTTTTCGATTGATTTTTCTTATGAGATGAAAAATTTTTTTTTTTTTTTTTAATTTTTTTATTTTTTAACAAATTATTGTTTTTGTATTTTTGTGCAATTTTTTTTTTATTTTTTTTTTTTTATATATTTTAATTTTTTTTATGAGTTTGTAGGCATATAAAAACAAAAAATGAACGAACTCTAGACAAATGATATAAAAATTTGAAGGAAAAAGAAAAAAAAAAAAAAAGGATCATATCTTGTAAATGAAGGAACTGGTAAAGTGTTTTTTCTAGTTTTTTTTTTCAATTCAGAATACAACTTTGGGAAACATACTTAGTTTTGTATTAAAAAAAAAAAAACAAAAATGAGCTTGTTAAAAAAAAAATAAAACAATTGAAATTTTACTTATTTTTTTTCTTACACTTTAAGTTTTAATGTTTTTTTTTTTTTTTTTTGTTGTTTTCTTTTTTTTTTTTTACCAAATATTAAAAACTAAAGTTTTATTATTTCAAAAAAAAAAAAAAAAATAAATAAACAGAAAAAACTAAATTCAATTAAAAAAAAAATTTTAAATTTAAACAATTCGCAGAAACATTTTTTTTGAAGGAAGATTAATTTTAAGAACAATCTCGGTATTCAAAATAAAATTCAAATTCAAAACATATGAAATGTATGACTTTATAAATGATTAATATAAAGTCATATATAACTTATCTAAATCTAATATGGAGCAGAACTCTACAAATTTAACTGAATAATCAAGATGTCATCAACAAAAAAATGTATTAAGATAATCCATTGTTATCCAATTCAATATCCTATCAAGCTTATTATATTTTACTCAATATATTAAGCCTTATGAATACATATCTAAATATAATACAAGACAAACTGCTACTGCTGATTAGCGCGTCCTATGTTATGTTAAGTGTTATTTATAAACGTAAAATACTATTTTCGTTAATTCTTTAGTGTTTGAAAACATAGGAAAAAAAATCAAAATGTTTAAAAGTTATTTCTAACATTTATGTATATTTCTAATGTAATATTTACATACATAAAAACATAACCAAAAAAAAAAACATTATTAAAATGTTAATTTAAATGTTCAGGGTGTTCGCACCTCCAAATTGTGGAACACACTAACTACCTCCATATATGTTTCCCAATACATATGATTTAGAAAAAATCAAGAAGGGAGTCAACGTATACCTTTGGGTTCAAAGGTATAGTCCATTCAACCCTTGATAGACATTTATATTTATGTCTTGTCGCTACTTTTCAGCCATTATACTGCGCAAGCAGCTAGGGTGATTATCCCATTATTTTGGCTACGGGGGGCGGTTATTTTAGTGAATAGAAATTTCACACTACCGGGGCCATTAGTATTTCAGGTGCCTTTTGAAGGTTTTTTTTCCTCCTTAGGAAAAAAAAATCTTTTGCTGTCAAATATTGCTGTAAAATTTTAATAAATGTTTCTCCCCTCTTTCCTTTTCAGTATGTGTTTTATATTTTATTCTAAGATTGAATACATTCGACACGAAAAATTGTAGTTCATAATTGACGTGAATAATTTTTTACAACTCATTTTTCTATCATACTATTGGTCTGTACGTGTAATCGCGTAATCATCTGTGTTATCATTGCTAAAGTTATAAATCAAATTATCTACAAGACCATTGGACCTACAGACCCGTTTATGATTTTACTACAACACGGTTATGATTGTAATATAATTACGGCGACTTTAAATAGATGGCTGTGAAAATTCAAACCCAAAAATGAGTCTTTGAAATGTTATAAATTTTCACATTCATAACGATTTAAGAAATTAATAAAACCGTTTTTTATCTAATCAAGTTAAAAATAAAAAATTAATCTACATTTAAAACTTAAGTACATTAGAATTTAATGTTAAAACTTTTGACAGATATTACATGAATAAATTTATATTGTTTTTTATATTTAACTATGTCATTTTGAAAATTTTGAGTTTATGAATGTGCTTACAGCATTTATTTACAAAAAAAAAAATAGACATTCCTTATTGGTCATTAACATGGAAACTTGGTTTGCATAATAATACATATATACATATATATTTAACTTATGATGACATATTTATCTTCCGACTAAAAACAAAAAATTAAAAATTTTTTTAGTTAAAGCATTATTATAATTTAGAAAAATTATTAAGCGAAGTTGATATTATTTGTTTTTATTACTTTTTATTTAATTTTTTTTAATTTAACAAAATCATTAGTATTTAACACCAGTATAATGAATTTTTTCCTTATTTCTAATATTCAACCCAGTTATTTTTCCTTTTTTTGTTTTTTCTTTTGTAGTTTTTGTATCCCTTAGTAAATTGCAAAAAAAAAAAAAATATGTTAAAACCTTTTATTAGACCTATACACATTAGTTAGCATACATATAGCACGAGGATTCTGACTAACATAAACTGTTTAGCTTATAATTACTCTTTCCGATTAACCCTTTACGATTTTTTGCTTTTAATAATGAAGACTATAAGTTTGAAGTTTCAGTACCTGATGTTCCTAATTAACTTTATTTCTTTAAAATCATTCATCACAACCCTTTAATTTAAATCGAATATCGATAAAAGTATGCATCCAGCATAAGGTTTCTACCTAACATAAAGTCTTTAGCTTATAATTACTCTTTACGATTTATTAACCCTTTACGGCTTTTTACTTTTAATAATGAAGACCTAAGTATGATGTTTCAGTGCCTGATGTTCTGAATTAAATCTTTAAAATCATAGCTTCCTAGCACAATGCTTAGAGTGTAAACCTCTAATTTAAGCGGAGCTGGTTCGAATATCGATAGAAGTGACAAAATTGAGATCTTTGAATATCGATAGAAGTAGTGTTTTTAGATTTTCTATACGTTTCAGTAATTATTTGCTTACCTTTGCATTTAAAATAATGGAAGATCCAATTACGAATAATTCTATTTATCAATAAAATAAAATTCTATATTGAATAATATAACTCACAGATAAAGAAATACCGCTTAATTCATAAACAAATTATTACAACTAGTGCAACTAGTGTTGCGAAGCGCTCAAATTTCGAACGATTTTCGCAATAAAATATTTATAGTTGAGCCGCGACCGGCAATATTGTGACCGAATTAGCCGAATAATATATATAATGATGATATATTGTATATTTGGAATTCATTAAGATCAATTTTAAGAATGTAATATGCCCAGTAACGTTCCGATGCTGATATATTGTATATTTGGAATTCATTAAGATCAATTTTAAGAATGTTATATATCCAGTCGAGTTCCACTTGTTTACCGGCTTATCAGCTGAATAAATAGTTGAATAAGTAGCACATAAAACAAATTATAAATAAAAAGCCGGTTTATTACAGGTTATTTGACTTTAGATGAATGTAAGATCGTGTGTAAATGTCTAATGATAAGTTAAAAGAAAATATTACAAGAAATATTCACAATTGTAGAATTGTGGCTCTATATGAGTAGTAGAAGTTTTTACATGGAAATATTCAGCTTTTTATTTCTATTTTTTTTATAGTAGACATTTTTTTACTCTAACCATATATATTTTAAAATAAAAATAAAAAAAATACTCTAGTATATTAACTTTCGTTTATATTATATTATAAATTATATAATATAATAAATTTATAAAAAAAAAAACAAAAAAATAAATAAAACAATAATAACGTGAAAGGGTAACATGTAGCCTTTAATATTATAAACTTACTATATTTTGTCCTTGGACTATATGAGAAAATTGCGTTTACTTAAAATACAAACACACAAAAATAATTGTTTATATATGTATTAAAAAAAAAAAAAATAAAAAACACAATACTATCTGCAAAATTCACAGTCAGATACATAACAACGTTCATTTTAATAATACATATATGTATTTTATGACAAAAAATGCTCAATGCTCAATATGTATATGTTTATAAGTACAAATAAATAAGATTATACTTCCGAACACTAATCCGAAACATTTATACATATATATGTATATATATGCAAAGTATGAAAACAACTAACATACAGGTCTAACGATTTTGTAACAATTTATTATTTTTATTTATAAACAAATTAAGCCGCGACCGGCACTTTTGTAACTGGATAAGCCGACTAATACATAGGATGATTTAAAACCATCGCTTACTGAAACCAAATAAGTTTGGATACTATACTATTATAGATTATAGCAATACCACTTATTTTACTTATTTAATTATATTATGCACTATTATCATATTCGATTGTAAGGGGGGAATGATAATGAAAATATTTTTCAGCAGTTTTCAAATCAAATAAGGTCAAACTTGCACTTCTTCATTTTTAAATGGATAAAATTTGAATTATTAGAATGTATATACAGTGAGGAATTGTATGAGCTCCTAGATCAAATTCCAAAGATTTCCTCACACTAAAAAGAATAAAAATTGAATTATAGAATATATACTTAGTGAGGAATTGTATATGAGCACCAAAATCAAATTCCAAAGATTTACTCACACTAAAAAGAATAAAAATTTGAATTATAGAATATATATGTATACTACGAAATTGTATGAGCTCCAAGGTCAAATTTCGAAGACATTCTCATATTAAAAAAAATAAAAATTGAATTATAGAATATATACTTAGTGAGGAATTCTGAACTCCAAGATCAAATTTCAAAGAAACCAATTAAAAAATACAATTTTGTTGTCACTTATATTTAAATGATTCAACGGATCCGTTAGTTCAAATATATCAAAATTAAATGTTTTAATATGAGTAGAAGGTTTAACTAGGATTCTAAAGCTTTTAATATTATCTTAATGTTAGTTTATAGTAGCACTCAATGATTATAACATCAGTCACCTTTTTATTAAGATTCGAGATTAGGGTTAAAAACTTCGATTAGTTCTCTAGTCTCTAACATTTGTCTAATTTAATACTAAATACAATTGATATTTTAAAATTAAGATCCCAGATGTACATTACAAGTAATATAATTCACCAAATTTTTTAAAAATACATATTTAAACTTTACAAATTTATTTAGATTAACTTTGCAGAAATGTGATTTAGTTATATAATTGAATATATTTCAAGATCATTACCTTAACTTAAAATTATAAGTCATTTCCTATATTGGACCTAATAAATCTTTATCTGATCAGAGTTTGAATTATATAGTTATATGTATGTTAATTAGTAAACGAGGGTCCTATCACTAATATTTGTAACTTATTTAATACATATATAACTTTGAATATTTTCTTAAAATAAAAACAAAAAAAGAATTTTCATTATAAAAAAAAAAACCCCAACGAACAAATAAAAAGTGTGCTCCCATGAATACCAAATGAGTTAATAAAACAAAAACCAAAAAATATTCGAATGTTTTTACTTCCTAGTTTCCATTTTCCTCATATAATATAAAAAGTGTTTCTTTTGGATTTCATTGTTGAAAGTGTGGTTGAAAATGAAAATCTACATATATTACATAGAATTATGAATATAAATGGGTATGTAGGGTGTATAACAAAAGTAGTATGAAAAAAGTCCTCAAACAAAAAAAAAAAACTGTATCAAACTTTGGAGACTTTTTTCATATGTAAAATGATCCAAAATTTCGAAAGTTTTGACGACTTTTTTCTTTTATTTTGGAGACTTTAAACAAATACTGCATTTTAGGGACTTTTTACATACGAAAAAAGTCAACATGAGAAAAATTCTCCAAAAATATGTTTATACCCTAAATGGCAGTTTTGTATGCAACTTTCGAACCCTTACTAACTTTTTTCATAAGAAGGTCTGTAGCAAAGCGTTTAATAAATAGGAAGTGCCGCACTCAAACCTCCGCTAAACATATTAATGAAACTCTGTTTTGCATCTGACTCTTAAAATCTTTTAAATTCTAGAGAAGGAGAAAGCCTTAATTTTTTTCAAAAATACTAGATTTCTTTACGGTCTTTGTTTAAAATTTTAATAAAATTTTTTTGCAAAAGCATTTCTATTCCACACTTTTATAAAAATTGAGAACCTTTTTCATTTTTATTTTGAAAGCTTTTTTCGTACAGTCTATAACAAGTACTGTAGTTCTACAGCATCATAGGGAGTTTTTTACATATGAAAAAAGTCGAAATAAGAAAAAGTCTCCAAAAATATGTTTATACGATATATTTCAGTTTTGTATCCAACTATACAACCCTCCCTAACATTTTCCATAAATAGAACGTCAGTAACAAAGCGTTTGGTAAATAGGAACTGCCGCATGCAATAAATAGGGACTCCGCTAAACATATTAGGTTTCGCCTCTGACTCTTAAAAACTTTTGAAATTCCGCACAAAGTGAAAACCTTGATTTTCTCAAAAAAGATCAAGATGTCAATATTATCCTTATTTAAATTATTAATTAAAATTATTCTGAAAGCATTTCCTTCAGGAATTTCTTCCATTTTTATTTTGGGAACTTTTTTCGTACAGTCTACAACAAGTACTGTGTGTTTTTTGAATTTTTTCTCCAAAAATATAAAAAAATATAAACTAAAAAGTCTATCTTTTTTTTTACTTTACTCTGCAATTTTCTACAATTCTTTGTTTTATTACTCTATACTGTACAAATCTATATTCGACTCAACTTTAAAGAATATAACGTTAGAACTTTAAAATATACATACATATATATATATATATATATATATATATATATTTATTTTTGTTAAACGGATCCTATAAATACCAAAGTTTTTATGACTATTAAATTTTTTTTTTCTTTTGTTCTACTAACTTTAAAAATGGACATATAACAATTTAAAATACATTCAAATATATAATTTTATATAAGTATGTTTATATGTAGTATTTAAAATATATATAAAAACACTTATATGAATATATTATGTTTTAAATATTATATAGAAAAACAACATAACAATAGTGTCACGTAACTGTTTAAAGAAAAATTATTATTAAACTAAATTTTCATATCTCATATATATTTCCCTTTCTTTTATCTTTTTTTTTAACTTTTACTTTATCTTCTTGTTTTTTTTTATTTAAGCTTTTTTACAAATCTTATTAGAATTTGTTGCTTCCATATTATAGAAGTTAAAAAATTTAAGCTTTTCAAGGAAAAGAAAATTATGATTTAAAAAAAATTCATTTAATTGTCGATCATCATGATGATCATCTAGAAAAGTCCTGAATGTCCTAGTTGTTACTAGGAAATGTGAAGTACGTATTTTAAAAAATGAAAATCTAATAATTCACTCTTTTTCCCATTCTATGTTCTTCCTTCCTTCTTATCCTTTTCTCATTCTAACTTATACTATCATTATACTAAGCAAGCAATTCGGGTGCTTATTCCGTTATTTTGACTTCAGGGTCTAACATTACCAAGGATTAAGATTTTAGTTTTCAAAGTGCTTTTTGAAGAATATTTTCTATGTGGTTGTACAATTTTTTTACAATTACAGTAAGTGACAAAACAAATGTTGCTTTCATTATTAAAATACTATAAATTTAAATTCCTAACTTTGTCTTATGAAGTTTTACTCTTCCTTCCTTTCTATTTTTTTTCAAAATAGTAAGAAAAACCGCCATATAATAAAATAATTAAATTAATAGGATCCTATAGAAAACAACATCAATAATTCAAATTAGATAATCAGATATTCGATTTTACTACAATATTGCACAGATAACAGATGGAACTAATACCTATTTTAAATATATACATTTAAAAATATTTGAAACCGTTTAAACAAAGTTTACTTAACACTTTCAAGTAATTTACTTTTCTTGTATCAACCAGTATTTAAATAAAATAAATATTTATTTATAGTTATAGGATTTCTACCTACCGCTACAAAATTATATTATTTTTAATAATGCATTAATACAACAATATTAACAAATACAAAATAAATATAAATATAAACAAATAATTTAGTTGAATAATAAAACTCAAAGATATAGAATACCATATAACTCTAGTATAAAATTATTACAGTATAAACAAAATAGCATTTTAGCTATTGAAAATCTAAAGCGTTTGTACATGTTATAAGTCCCCCAGTACTATTTTACGTTTAAATTGTACGTGGAATTCATTAAGATCAATTCTTATATTACGAAAATAATAATGATCGCTAAACATCTAATTTAAGAAAATTTTATGAAAAATATACCTGTACTGTAATAAAGATAATATAAAAGAATTAAAAACACATTAAACGAAAATGAATGTAAAAAACCTTGTATGGTATACAATTAACTTTGTTTACACTCTGAAAAATTCATCAACCCTAAAATTCTAAAGGATTGAAGTAGTTTTTGATAATCATTCAAATAAATTTTAAGCTGTGGTACAACAACTTCTTAAGGATATTTCCGTTACTTAGCTCTAAATAAGAAACCGTTGCACCGATTAGCTTCAAAATAAATGAAATTAAAAAAAATTTAAATAAAAATTAATATTATTAAAACTTAAAATTAAATTATTTGTTTTATACATTAAACATGTAATGAAATTAAAATATGCAATGTTTGGCTCCTCGCAACTTGAGGAATCTGTTGATGTTAATACACTTGTACTTTCGTTAATTACCTTTGAAATAAGATAATAATTTTCATGTATCGCTTATTGTTTTGCTTTTATTTTAGAAATGCTTCTCTATCGGGTTAAGAATTAGAAATACGACCGCTATTCGTAATTATCTCCGGAATACCTTTTCCGTTTATTGATTTTGGGTATGGATACCAAAAAGTTATTTTGTACATTAATATATAATTTTATGGTGTACCATTTAAAAAAACATTTATTTTATAAATTAGTGGAATGTTTTGTCCACTTTTAGTATAGGCACCACAATATTTCCAAGAGGAAAACTCTAGAGCGGACAAGTGAGGCGCTGAGTTGTAGATTGAAACCACATTCATCTTTGAAAATAAATTTTTCTCTTTGTTATATATAAAGTATATAAACAACATTAAACATTTGAATGAATGTTAATATAATATATATATTATAATTAAAATTAGAGTGATCATAATATTTCAGGCATCTTTCTTGCCTTCTTAAATTGTGTTCGATCTTGTTTAAACTTATTTTAAATGTGCGCTATGCGTTTTCCGATCTAAATATATATCACGAATACAAATTTGACGTTGATTCTTTATTTTTTGTAAGTGTTTGACACTATTTGCGTACAATAAAAATATGATACATAAAATATCACAAATATTTTCCAACTCTTCCAGATTTTCCAAACAACGAAATAAATATATAATAAAACAAATTAAAATTTCAAAAGTCAAGTTATGTAAAATCGACCAAGCATACATACACTGGGATTTGAAATTACTTTGATTACTTTGCTTGATTTATTCGTACACTGAGCTTTCACCTTTAGTTTCATATACTTTGAAAAAGGTTTCATTTATTTTGAAGTTAATCGATAAAAATGTTTCTAACTCACAGCGAAGTAAAGAAAGAATCTTTAAAGTTGCTTTAAGACCAAAATATATATATATATATATATAATATTTAAAAAATTACCAGATTATTTTACTATTGATTGAGTACCTACTTTTTTTTATACATATTTACATATATAGTTAGAAGCGGATTTGACAGTAGGTCACCTTTGTTATTAAGAAAACAAATACATACTTTATAAAAAATCTGAAAATTTAGTGAAAACAATCATATATGTTGTTGGTTTGTTAAAAAATTACTTATATTTTTATTATTAAATGCCGCCTATTAATAAAGGGGTGACACCATCGATTAGTTCCTATTTAAAGAAAAATAAAGAACCTATTACGGAAAAATTGGCCAATTCTTATTTACCAATAAGAAAAAAAAAACTCTTCACAAGGTAAATTTTCCACATATGGACCAAATTTTTTGACTGGTTTTATGCAACAGCGGAAAAGAAGCTGCGTAATCGACAGAAAGATTTTAATAAAAGAAAGAGCTTTTGCATTTTTGTATTCTCTAAATCTTGAAAAATGTTTTAGTGCCAGTGATGGAAACTTCAAAATTTTAAGGGACGATTTGGGCTACGACAACTAAAGATTTTGGATGAAAAGTTTTATAACAATGTTTCGGCTGTATTAATTTTTAACAGAGAATTTCACAAACAAATTTTGGAACAATGGCTCGACCAAATTTATAATACAGATGAATCATCGTTGTTTTATAGGCTTTTCTCCTATAAAACTATAGTTGCAAGAAATGAAAAAAAATGTATCTGGTCTAAAATTTTTAAGCTGATATTGCATATAAATTTGAAAACATCTGAATGGATGGACATATTTCTGATGGACTAAATTGAAAGTCCTTTGGATTCCTTAATTTCATCTTTAATTCAGTTTTAAGAAGTTATACTCCTATGAAATATAAATTGTTTTTTTAAATATAATACTTATTATTTACTAATATTAAATTTTTTTTTATTTTTTAATTATTTAATATTTATATTATAAGGTGATGCCGTTGCACTTTAAGCCATCGGAAATAAAATAACTACTTTTTAAAGTAAATATAAAACAAAAATATAAAAAAAAAAATGTAATTAAAATGTAAATCGCAAATAAAAGAATACAAAAAAAAAAATCAGAAAAATAATATATATTGAAAAGTAATTTTTATATTCTCTGCATGGATATTTTGTATATACATACATATAAATGTATATAATATAAATATATGTTATAGTAGAAAAAAATAAATAAATAATAATTTATATAATTCTATACACTGTTTCTACCAAACTCCTATTGTTTTAAAATAAAAAAATAAAAAAAAAAAATAAAATAAAAATTCTATTCAAGCTTATTGTAGGTACTAAATACCCTTCTATTTATCCAACAATATATTATATATAGTAGAATATTACCAACTACTATACTAACTATTTCCATATATATATATATACAGTGAAAGCTCTGATAAACGGACACTCACGGTTTTAAAATTTTCGTCCGCTTATGAGAACTGTCCGGGTAATAGAAAAAATTTTTTTATAACTTTTCTTAAATTCTTTATTTATTTTTTTAATAACGTTTTTTCAAGGGTAAAATTATAATGGTAAAACAACATAAAAACTAAATAACAAAAGAAAATAAAAATTACTACAAAAAACTAAACAAAAATTCAATAAATTCAATACAGATTAACATTATTTGTTTAAATTACATGCTACTTCCATTCCAGAGTTTAAGAATTAGTAGTCTTTTGAAAAAATTTGAAAACTTTGACTGCCGTATTTTTTTCTGGTCAATTTTTAAAACATTATTTTTGAAATGTGTTTTTAAGTTTTTTATAAACTGGAATGCTGTAAGAACCTCTTTAAATGTTGCAAATTTTTTTAAACTATAAATAGTTTTTAAGACTTCATTGTAGGTTTTAGTTTCCAATTGTTTAAGAACTGGTGAACTTTACCTAAAACGTATGCGTAATAAACCTAATACGTATTATTTTTAAAAAATGTAAAAATTTTTGATTCTTAAGAGAGCGTGTTTGCATCTGATTACTAATACATACTCTCTTCATTGCTCAGAACGTTTTAAAAAATAAGCAATAAAAAGTACCTCTAGGCATATATAATATTATTCAAATCCAATTATGTATGTATTAGATTCTAATATGTAATTATAAACATTAGAATGCATACCTATAATTAAATATAATACAATAGTGAATTATAATACAAAATTACATCCAACACCATATTACTCACATTAAATAAAAAAAGCTTGCTCATAAATTACAAGTGTCCGTTTACGGGAAATTTTTTTGAAATTTAAAGAATAATTGAAGTGTCCGCGTCCCGTTATTAGAGTGTCCGGTTAAAAGAATGGGTTTTGTATGGAAAATTTAAAAAAAGAATTGGTTTTGAAAAAACTGTCCGTCTTAAAGAGATGTCCGTATATAAGAACGTCCGGCTAAGAGAGCTTTCACTGTATATATATATATATATATACATTGATAAATACATAACAGTCAACATATTACGCTAAGTCTTATTGCTGTAAATGACTAAAATCCGTTTTAGAAAATAAAAACGAATAATACATAAAAAAAAAAAAAAAAAAATAGAATACAAAAAAATAAACTATAAAAAAAAAAAAAATGCATCATCATTCTGAATTCTTGGTAACATTTTTTTATTTTATTTTATTGCATATCTGTAACCTAGAAATCAACTGCGTCTGTATATACATATATATTTACTTTTTATATCCGTATGACTATAGGTCAAAAGAGTATAATAAATTTGCCATTACGTTTGTAACGCAGAGAAGAAGGGAGAGGATAAATATAAACTCGAAAGATATGGATCGGATCAGAGTTGAAAAGTAAATCAATCTAGCTATGTATGGCCGTCCGCCTATCCGCACGATAACTCAAAAAATCAAAGAGCTAGGATTCTGATTTTCACAAATTCATCATCGCTATCTAGTAAAATTGCTCCACGCGTTCGAGTAGCTGCCATACAACTTCTTTTTTTAGATCACAATAACTCTATACTTGGTAGAGCTAGATATTTGGAATTTTGACCAAAGGTCTCCAGTTTTACGGTCAAAGATTGTGCAAAATTTAGTTGGAGTAGTGCAGTGAGTTCGAGTAGCTGTCATACAACTTCTTCTTTTATATGAGCCTAAAAAATGGATGTTTGGAATTTTGACAATAACAGTTAACTTAAATGGCCAATGTCAGAATGAAATTTGGTCGGTGTAGTGGAAGAGGAAGAGGAAACTGCCT
The DNA here is from genome assembly GCA_963082915.1 of Dolichopus griseipennis. Classification (NCBI taxonomy): domain Eukaryota; kingdom Metazoa; phylum Arthropoda; class Insecta; order Diptera; family Dolichopodidae; genus Dolichopus; species Dolichopus griseipennis. Next base: position 30,096,412 of record OY720441.1, on the reverse strand, counting down.
TTGAACTTATATTTTCTTTTGCACATAACTGAAAGTCAAATAAGTTGTGTATTTAAAATTTCGCCAAAAATAATTAATCGGATTATATAATTTATATATTACGATAATACGGGTATCCCAGAGTTGACTCTACTCTACTACACTCTTCCACGTTTTTTCTTGTATTTTGATTTTTTTTTCTTCATTTATTTTCATTTTGGTTAAAAACCATTTGTTGTACAGGATGTCTCAAGTGTAATCCATTAAATCATTAAAAAATTATATAGTATAGATATACACAATTCATATATATACATGTATACATCTACATTGGTTTTATAGTTTAGTTTAGAATTAAAAACTAAAAAACAAAAAAATAATAACAAAATTCCATAAATAAATCCTTTCTTGCATATTTTATCCTTTTGACAATAGCAAAATGCAAAATGATAAAAAAAAAACAACAAAACAAAAGATTCACCGTTATTTTTTATGTTTTTCTTATTATTATGTAAATAATTTGTTGAAGATGTTTAACTAAAATAGAGTATAGAAGATTAAAGTATAGAAAAAGTAATTCTACAGGTGGATGTACTAGAATTTATAAATCTTTAATCAATATATAGATACCTGAAATCACTATATATATACAATTATACAATATATGTTTTAAAAATCTCACGGTCAATGATTTTATTATCTATATGTAAGTAAGTTTAAAGTAATTCAGAAAAACACATGTAATTGTGTTGTGTGTGTTGTATGTTTGAGAATTGTGTTGTAATTTAATAGTAATTAATAATCAAATTTACTCATGGATCACTATCTCTCTATAAAAATGTAAACAATTGAATCTTACAAGTGTAAATAAAATAGGATACAAGAAATTATGGTGTACTAAAAATTAAGGAAACAAATTTTTAATTGGAAATGTAATGACATTTAGTTTAAATGTTGAGTTTTTTGAAGAACTAATTTATTTTTTTTAATTTTTCGTCCTTTGGTGAAATCAACAGCAGTTAAGTTCTATTCCATTTATTTAAATTAGTTTAACTTCATCAAAAATTTAAACTTTTAATTTTCCAATTTCCTCCAAACATAGCTTTTAAACAGAAAGAAAATACAAAGTTTTGTTTCTGGGAGATAACTAGAGCTTGTATTGAATCGATTTACTAAGGTGACTTTGTGTATATATACAAATAAATAAGATACTACAATCGACCTACCTAAGTAATATCCCCACTTGTAACACTGAACTGATTCCATTAACCAGTGTCATATATCTAAGCACAGACCACTAAAATGCTTGAACAATGCAGTCATAATAGGTACCGTAATAACTAAAGAATGCAGAAGTTGTTAAAGACTGGACCGAATCTTAAAGACCTGAGCCAATGCGGAACGCTTAAACACTTAAGAATGAGGGTCGTAAAGGGAGTAAATTGAAAGACTTCAGTTTTGTTAAGGAGTCGCACTACGGAAGTCTGGTTCAATTCTTCAGGAGAATCGATAGACTAAACAAGGCGCTGTAGCAATACGAACTGCACAGAGAAGTCGTTTGAAGGCTGCAAGGCTCATTCGTGAGGATGATGTTCACTCATCCATTAAGAATACAACAAAATTGTAATTTAACTAATCAGATAATAAAAATAAATCCAATATATTTGTAAAAATAAATTAATTAAAATAAATTAAAAATAAAATAACAAAAATAAATCCAATATATTTGTAATAAATATTACTTAAACTATTAGATACCTATAAACATAATAATTTTTTTGATAATTTAAATAAAAGTAGTTTTAAAAAATAAAATAAAAATATAAAATAATTAAAAATCACACAAAAACTTAAAACTGACAAATGTAAGGTTTATGGTATAAATGAACTCCTTTGCAAGCCTTGGAATAGCAATAGAACTTTCTATAAACATAAGTAATAAATAACAAATAAAGTGCGAGGTGTATCAATTTAAGAATATTCGCAATAGTTTTTATAAGATTCAATCGTTCAATATTGTAGGTACGTATTTCCTTTTCCTTATTCATAACTTTTTAGAAAATTTCGAAAATAATAAAAATTCAGTCCTTCCTTTATGTTTACTCAGCGTTTTTGGTAAAATTTGGGTAATGATAATAACAATTTGGGGTGATTAAAAACACATTTCGATTAAATTATCAATACACTCCACTCAAAATGTTTGACATTTGAGAGAATTCACCATTTTTGTGGGAATAAAGATGGCTGTATGAGTAAACACTCAATAATAGTTGAGATGAGGGTGCTTATTTGAAATTTGAGAAGGAAAGTTATAATTAAATTACATTTCAAGTTCACATTATTTAATAAAATAATTACTTTTTGAACTTTATAAATTGAGTTTTAACTGTGTTTTTGCTATGTATGAATTTTCTACAATAAACAAATGAACTTTTAATTTTAATGTATTTAAAATTTTTTCTATGTATGTAATTAAATTTCATGTTAACTCTCAGTTTTAGGTTTAAGAATTTTGTGTAAAAACCTTGTTTTGATTCAAAATAAAATAAATAAATAAATAATGAAAATTATAGAAATTCTAACAGAAAGTGCAAGAAGCGAAATAAATTCAAAATGGAAAATTAATTTTCTTAAACCTTCGAAACAAAGAAAATTTAACATTTTAAAACTCTTAAGTATGAAAATTAGGTTAAAAATTAGGTGGTTGTTTCTTACAACTTTGAGTAAAATTTTTATTCTCACCAAATATTTAATCTTACAGGATTATTCCACTCAGCAAAGAACACTCTGAATTCCAATCAATTATTATTCATATCACCACCTTTTATCTATATAATCACAGGACTTCGATTACTCTTTTTTTTTTATTTTTTTAAATTTTATATTCTAATTATTGGAAATACAAATTTAGTAAATAATTTGTGAATGATTTGAAGATTAAGGTTATACGAGGAGTACTTATATAAACCTTCTTATTAGAAGAACTTTAAAAAATTTCGAAATTGAATCTTCTAATGATAATCTATTCGGTTAGCGAATTTATTTTACAAAACACTTGATTTTAAATCTTAAAACCCAAAATATAATAAATTAATGTGACATAAACAAATAAAGACCCCGACGAATACACCGTTATTATATACTTTTATATTAACTTGCCTGGGTCTATGGGTTTATTTTTCAGTCTGTCACTTATTATAGTCCTTCAACAAGAGACAACGATAAATTAACAATTATAATTTTTAGTAATATTAGATTCAAATTTACAAATACATATGTTCATATACCTAAAATATTTTAATCAAAAATTTTTAATAAAAATTACTTTATTTTACATTAGTTGTAAACAATTTTTACATATCATCATCAGATTATTCATTCATTATTAACCAAAAACAATACAAAATTATTTCATCATTTATTAAAAAAAAGTGTGTTCTTCTGTATAAATATACCTATTATTCATAAACTCATAACGGGTTCTTCATACTTAATAATAAAAAGCATTTTAACATGTTTTACTATACATATATACACATTTACCATTCATTCATTTTAGATTTATAGTAAATATATATATATACCTATATACTAAAATAATAATAAAAATATTTCTGTAAATTATTTACATATACATATATAATATAAGTTATGTACATAATATAAAAGTATATAAAATAAAAAAAAAAAATAAAAAAATTAACAATACTTAAAATCCAAACATACCTGTTGCAACGATGGCATATTGAAAAAGTTGACAATTTTCTTTCTAATTTACCCCCAATGAAACAACAAAAACAACAAAAATCAAAAAAAAAACAACAACAATTAATATTGAAACAAAATTATTGTTTTTGTTTTCTGTTTTTTTTTTATCCTTTGCAGATTCTACTACAATTTTGTTAATTTGTTGTTGTTGTTCAGAATGATAATGCAGTTATCGTTTTATTTGACTCGTTCTTTTTCGTAATACTGTGTTATTGTGTTTGTTCTCTTCCTCTTACAGGATTATATTTAAAAAAAAAAAAATTTTCTTTTGTTTATTTTGTTTTCTGTCTCTTTCACTCACGTATTTTTTATATAGAAAGTAGATATGCTGCGCTGTAAAAAATCTCTCGACGTCGTGTTGCTTCTTTAGAGTAGAAAAGTCCTTGTAGAAAAAAAAAAAAAAAAAAGAAAAAATATAAGAATTAAAAATTTAATAAATACAGTTATAATTCTCTTTTTTTTTTTTTTTTATTTTTAATTTTTTTTTTTTTTTGTGCAGTTTATATTCTCTGGGTTTCTCTGTCATTCTCTATTGTAGTTTCCTGTTTAGATAAATTATATCTCTAGATACTTAAAAAAAAAAAAAAAAAAAAAAAAAACAGAATTTACATGTAAAACATATTTTTTGTCTCTAAAAAGCGACGAAGGGTGTGTGCACTTGTGCAGTTATTTCTATTAAAGCGGAAAATTTTTTCTTCTTTCTGTCAATTTTTCAAACTTTTTTTTTTTTTTGTTTTTCTTTTGTTTTTTTGACATTTTTTATGTGTAGTTTACAGTGATGAACTCTTTAGAAAATTTTCAACGGTTCGCTAAAAATTTTTTTTTAGTTTTCTATGGCTTGTAGAAATTTTTATTAGAAACTTGGGAAACTTTAATTATATTTTTAACTTTTACAATTTTAATTAGAAAAATTTACAAATTTGTGAGTAGGATTTTACTAGTAGTAGGAGTAGGATTTTAAATTTAGTACAATGTGTGGACGGAATTGTGTCATTAGTAAGTGTTTAAAAAATCCCAAAGATGCATTGAGAGGATGGTAAAATTTAAAAATATATTAAAATTCAAATTATAAAGGACCGATTTAGTTTAAATCTAATTTATACCTTTCTTTCATACATCCAATAAATTTAAAATTTTATTATTTACAAATAAAATTTTGAACCTGCTTTGGGCCTTTGGCTACAATTTAATTTCATTATTTTCTAGAAATATCAAGTAGATTTTTAAAAAATTAAGAAGACACAAATATTATACCAATAGTATTGCATAATAATATTAAACTACACATCTTACTGATACTAATAAAGTGAGAAATTTTTTTTTAACCAACACATTGCAATCATATTATAATAAGAAACCCACTATACAAATAACTATCTATACTCCTCCTTCTATTTTTTTTTTTTTGTGAATCCTATTGTAGTCATCATATCTAGAAAAAAAACCACTTATGTAATATAAATAGTTTTTTTTTTATATTAATTTATCACATACCTATTTAAATTGGGTAATCCTTTAATTATATTTTAATAGGGTTTTGAAATTGTAGTTTTTTAAAGCAAAAATTAAGGATGCAAATATATTTACTAACAAATATTGATTTTAAAATTTCTATTACATCACAATTTTTTGTTATGTAATGAAAAATATTTGAAATATTTCTAGGTTGTTAATTAAATTACGAGTCATGAGCTGGATTCCCGACGGCAACATGGACTCGGTTCTTTTTCAAATTAAATTGGTCTTGTTTAATAAGCCACGTTTTTTTTTTTTAGTTTCTATTACAGAATTGGACACTAGGTTTTTTAAATCATGTCAGTTGGACTTCTGACTCCTAAGATACGGGGGCGTTTAAAAAAAGAGATCAAATTGATTTAAAAGATCAATTTCATTTGACAATTTGCGATCAATTTAATTTGAAAAAAAAAGACAAATTTGATATGAAAAGGACCAAGTTCCCGTGAAAAGGGTATATACAACAAAATAATAAAAAGAAAAGCATAAAACGGTTAAAGTTTTTCTTTTAATACTACCGACCCACTCTCGTGTAGATTTTTTTGAAATTAACACTCTATAACTAGTCTAAATTAAAGAAATTACAGAAAAACCTAAAACCCTGAATAAACATACCTTGATTAAAAAAAAAAGTATAGCATATTATAAAAAACTACTTTTTTTAATATTATAGAATGAGCAGTTAATGCCCTATGAGTTTTGAAACTCAAGCTATAAACTACATTGAAAAAGGACTAATTATAATAAAAATATAAGGAATAATTATAACTTTTGAGTATTTTTGTGAGTCCTACGTGGATTATACCTAACATTTATGTTATGTTTATGAATTATGTTTTGAATTATTTTTCACGCAATATTAGAAAGTTTATATTATTTTTTCAAAATTTTTCCTAACGTTGTTCCAATTACTATTAAATATATCAGTATATAAAATTAAAACATGTTACGCTCTAATTAAATTTAAATACTTATATTCATATTTTCTTATAGATCATATTTTTATTTTTATAATTTGATTTAATTTAATGTTAATTAGATAAATTTTCATGTTTTAATAAAATTTCGATTAATTATATATTACTTAAAATATATTTAAAATTAAGATTACATTAATTGAAATACATTTAAAAATTACAAACTAACTACAAATTTTACTCATTATTAGATCAGTAGTCAGTACTCAAATATAATTAGTTAATTTAATTTTTTTAACTGAAAAAACAATATGCCCAAAAAAAATAATATCTTTTGTTAAGTAATTTGTAATTAATATTATATTTTTTAAGATTGTAATATAATAATAAGTATAATTATATCAAAAAACGATAAATTGTGTTTAAAAGAGACTTAAACTGGAGAAAGGAAAGAAAAAATAATTATGTACCTATGAAATCGACTTTACGTTATTGGGATTTTTAAATTTGATTTATTTGGAACCCGTTCTAGATCTCAAATTCGTATTTTCTTAGCTAAGAATTTAAAAATTTCGACAAGTATGTAAATGAAAAAGTGTCTATTTATATGTCCTTTTTATATATTAATTTAAACAAAGCTCTTTTGGACAATGAACTGAAGCAAAACCAACTAAACCATAAGAATGCTATTACACATCCTAAGTAATATGATTTTAAAATTTTTGGTTAGTTAAAAAAATTTTAATCCTAACATATTAGTTTGTGAAAATATAAAGTTTATTAAGGATGAAATATTTTATTAAAAAAATTTTTTAAAACTAAAAACTATTTTTATTCAATTTATTGTAATTAGTAGAAAGAAATATAACAAATTTTATTTTTATTGTAATTATATTGATGTATCGCCTAAAGAGTCCAGTAGCATAAAAGGACGAAACACTCCTTAAATCTTACTTAGGTTTTTTTAACATTTTAAATACGGAATAGAATTCATTAATATAAAACGTATATTCCCGTATATCAAAAAAGTCATGTACAAAATGTTTATAGAAAAATGAATGGCCCGTATTTTAAATTTGAAAATATCAATTTAATTAAGTTTTCAATATTTATGGTCACTGTCACGATCGGCGTTTACGGTTATCAATAGGAACAGCTACTAAACAAGTCAATCTAAATATTGTCAAACTAGTTATAATTTAATTTACTTTATTGGCAAAAATAAAAATTATTTTTCTAGGGCTAAAAAATAGGTACATTTTAAAAAATAACATTTTATTTGTTTTTATTTAAAATAAAAATTAATTTTTATTGAATTTTTGGAGTTAACCGCATTGATTTTAATACTTTTTTAAATTATTCTTAAATTGAAAATGACAGAAAATAAGACATTATAAGTTGATGACATTAAAACATATATAGAATATATTAGTTTAATAAGGTATCTTACATTCCTACCTATATGAAATGTTTTTATTTCCGGAATTTTCTAGATTAATTTCCTATTTAGTAATTTTCAGTCAAGACGTTAAACATATTTTAAAACAAGTGAAAACAAATATTTTTATATTTATAGTATTAATAAATGTTTTAATATAATTATGTTATTAAAATAATTAGAGAATCATATTTGCATAAATTTTGTAATTTTTGTATAATTAGAAATAGGTAATGTTTTATAAAATTAAAATACAGAGGCTTTGCAAAAAAAAATGTGCTGTTGTTTTTGAATTTACAAAAAAAAATTCAATTCCTAATTTCCCAACTTGCTTTATTTATCACATTGCAGAATATTTTAAAAATTTAAAATTATGTTATTAAGACAATTAAATAAACTAAATTTGTCAATAAAACCACTTATTTAAATTTTTTACTAAATAATCAAAACCATTATATAAGTAGGTAATATTCTATTGTGATAAATTATAATTTCCGAACTTGAAATATTTTTTTAATATCTCCATATAGGTATACTTCTTTAAATTAATTTATTTAATAAAAATTATTTCTAAAACTAACTTAAATGCATTTAAAATATTTTTCTGCCACTCACACCATTAAGTTTGTGTTGGATAGTTAAATTTATTGAAAATTAATATATTATTAAAATTTGTTTTTAATATATTAAGTATTTTTTTTACTTAAATTATTAAATTAATACAAAAATGCGAATCTACATATTTGTTAATATTATTATCAAATGTGTTTTTTAAGTTCAAAAACCGTTTTTAAAGAAACTATACATATTATTAGCTACGGCAATTGCATACTTCTAGGCGAATTAAAATTATAAAAATGTTATTTCATGCTCTTGCAATCATTTAATTTATACTGAGTTAATGGCACCATTTTCAATATTGTTTTAATAATTAAGTAATAAAAATTCCTTTAACAGCTAATATATTTCTTGCAATTTAATGACAATTATTAATATTATAATTAACATGTCCTTGAAAAAAAGTTTTTTGTATTCAAAATTCTTTAATTAAACTGATCAAAAACTAAAAATATTTTCAAATCTGAATTTATACTTATTAATATTTGTTTAAAACATGTTTTAATTAAATATTATACATATTAATATTATATTTAAAAAAATTTTTAATGAAATATGAATTTAATTGCTTGTGTTCAGTAATCATTGTCAAGGTCTAATAAGTTTAGTGAATTTTTTTAATTTAGTATTTATATTTATTTCTATAAAAAGTTTTTTGTTTGGTCAATTACATACCAATTTTTTTAAATGTAATATCTAGTATCAACATTTTTTAAGCGTTTAATATCAAAATTTGCTAACTAAATCAGAAATCCTAAAATTAACTTAATTGAAAATTAAGTTAATTAAAGCTATGTTTATTTAATTTAAGAGATTTTTATTAACAAATGGTTTTCCACGGTTAATACTAAAATTGTTTGAAAAAATCCAATTACTTCTAACTTTCTAAACTTGGGACGAAACTAATATAGAACTTTGTATGTTTCGGAAACTATAATTTCTAACAAAAATACATTGATCAATTTGAAATTTCAAGCTTTTGTTTAATGATCATGTTTACTTTACTCAATAGAATCGTGTACCCCTTGTTCGTTCTTGAACATGTGAAAAAATCCTAAAAATAAATAGTTGATAAGAATGACTTTAAATAATTAGATATGTTTTAAAAGTAGAAGAACCGAATCATTTAAGGATCAACAATGATCTGAATAAAAGAGATCTAGTCAAGATATTATTAAATATGTTTTGAAAGCAGAAGAACCGAATCATTTAAGGATCAACAATGATCTGAAAAAAAAAGAGAACTAGTCATCATTAACGATCATTTCAGGATATCATTAAACACCTTTTTAAATTAAAAAACATATATGAAATTAAATTTAATCCAAAGATTATTGTAAATCATACAATTTTGAATTTTTAGTTTAGAAAATTTCGTAAAAAACCACTTAAAAAATGAAATTTTTGTAAAATTTAAATTTTACGAACCATTGTAAAAATAATATAGAAACATCCTCTGATTTCTTTTTACTACAGGTTACTCTATTTAAATATAATATATATACATATATTTTATTTCACAGAAACCACGTTGCCAATCAGATTTATTCTCATACAATCATTTTACAAAAAAAAAGAAAAAATATCAAAAAAGTGGATATCGTGTGTATTTTTTTATTTTTATACTCTTATGGTATTTCTGTTTTTTTATTCTGTCGAATTTTTGGGAGGATTTTCTCCAATATAAAAAATTAATTAGCCGGTTTGTTTTATTTTTTTTTTTAATTTTTGATTAAATGATTATTTTAATACTTACTTTTTTTAATTTTTAATTCAAAATTTGAATTAGAGAATCCTTTCTTGGCTATTCTTATAAAATTGGATTCAAAACATTTTCTTGTTTCTTTCAATAACTGTATGTTTCTCTTAAAAGCTTTTACTAAATTTCTGAGTTTTGGATTTCTTTCTTTTTCGGGATTAACGTTTTCGAAAAATTAAAAAAAAAAAATCTTTTTTGATTCTAAAATAAAAAACAAAAAAAAAACAAAAAAACTTGTTCTTCCGTTAGATTAAGAATTTCAACAAATGTTACCACTTTACAAATTTAGTTTTTTTTTTTTGAACAAAACAATATGAAATTCTCCACGTTTTTCGTATTTTTCTTCTAAAAATGTTTTTTTTTATGCAATTTTCATGTCCATTTTTTATTTTTTTTTTCAGTAAAATTGAAAATCCTCAATTAAAATGTAAAAAAAAATTTTTTTTTAACAAAGTCATCTCATGTGATTCATCTTAATTTCTTCCTGTTATATTTGAAAATTGAATTGGAATTGGAATTGTGTTTTTTTTTTTTTGGTTTTATTATGAATTGTTTTTATTTAAACTTTTATTAATCAAAAAACTAGTATTAATCTTTAAATGTTATCTGGATTTTTTTTTTTTTTTGAATCTCTTGGTTGTTTTTTAGCAAAAATATTCCCGCTCGTATTTATTTGTTTTTTTTTTGCAATAAAATATTGTTAATGATTTTTCATACTTTTTAACATTTTCTCATATTTTTTTTTTTTTGAAACTTTCAATTTAACATTTAGGTATAAACTTATGAATATATTTTGGAAAATCAAATATATATATATATATGCTGCGTTATATATAAAAACTATTATATGTATATATATATATATATATAATTAAAAAAAAAAGTTTTTTTTTATTTCCCAAAAGATTAAACTAACAAACTTTATAAACGACCATACGATATTAACTAACCATTTGATGAGAAAAAGAAAAACCCATTGGCCATGAAAAATATGAAACCGGCATAATTTTTTGTAGTTTTGTAGCGAATGCATCATTTAAAAAGCAACACGGCACAGAAAAGTCAGAAATCCATATGATTTTTTCAAATAAATTAATTCTGTTTTTCTGCAAAATACAAAAAAAAAAAAAAAATAGAAAAGAACAAAAGATGTAAAGAAATTCAAAATTGGAAGATTATTGGATGGATGGAAAAGTAGTTGTTCTTTGCAGAAGATACATAACTGCAATAAAAATTTTCAAAAAAGTTGAACAGAACATTTTATTTTACAGTTTGATAACAGATTTTGCAGTCGAACAGGTGACATTTGTCGACAGATAAAAAATATGTTGTTTTGTTATTTGTTGTTTGAATGGGATGATGATGAGTGACTACTGATTGATGAATGATGGATGATTATATTAATAAAAATCATAGTCTCTGTAAAAAGTAAAGATTCTCATGCAAAATTCAAAAAAAAAATTTTTATATTTATTAAAAAAACTTGGTAATAAATTTTTGGATCTGTAAATTGTGAACTGAAGGTAATAGACTTTTTAAGTGCTTATTTGTTTTGCTGTTAGGTACCCTATATATATTGCAGTTTCTAGTAGTTCGGCCTGAAGTCTCAATCCTCTCTTTAATTGTAATATTGTTTTTTGTTCTGTTTTGAGATACAAATTTTGTTTTGTCAAGCAAGATTATTTTCCTTATGTTGTTGAACTTAGTTTCAGTATAGACGCTTCTAGCTCTGTATTCTCTATTGTAGTGGAATACTGTTTTTAATACCGTAATCAGAATCATATGGCATTTTTGAATAAGATTTTCAGCACATGACGACCAAATTATAATGTTATATCTTATATACGAGATGACATGAGCGTTTATAACTTTCCGTGCTGTGTCCGGGAACATTTTTAAACTGGCTCTACGAAGCACGCCGATAAGTGGCAGTATTTTGGAAAAAATGTGATCGATTTGTGAGCCTCATTGAAGATGGTTGTCAACTTAATTTTTGCTTCATTTATTGTAAATTTATTCCCATTTGTCCATCTTGAGAATACCCGTAGATCTCCTTTAACCAGATTTTCAAGATCTTGCTGGCTTTGCGCTTTATACAATAAGCTTAATCAATTATATTATAAAGATGTTTGACAAATTGACAAATAGCAATACATTTAATAATTCTTTTACTAAAACAGTTTATCCGTTTATTAGTTACAATAGAACCACAGTTATTTCCCATAATGTAAATTAAACTAATGCGCTGTACTGTCCTTGAGAACTGAAGTTTAAACTTGCTTAAGTAGAATTTCCACTTGGAGTCAGCTGAGCACAATCAAGCGGCAGTGCTGGGCAGTGCAGTTTTCTGTAGTTGTATTACAGTTGCAGATGATTTGGTTAGTAGAGTAGAGTTTCAATTTTAAATATCGTTTCCATAGAATTACTAGTTCTAGAATGGCAAAAGAATGTTCCTGACTCTTTTCTTCTAATGTGATTTCCTATCCTGAGGTATTCAGACAAAAAAATACATATGCAATTTCGTATGCGTATACAAATGGTACGGCTACTTCATTTGTCATTGCTTAAATTTGAGTAAATGAGAATGTTTATTAGGCAGTTTCTCATTAATTTTTTTGTTTACATTTTACATAGAAATACATTTGGATTGGGCAGTTTGTATATTGTAAGTTATTTCGAATAAAGATATTTACTATTTGATTTAATTTACTTTTATATATAATTGAACAAAACATCAAGAAAAACATTTGAATAATATTAGAAGAAATTGCAGTCAATTATTTTTAAAAATAATGGAATCTCCAAAAAGTGTATTTTTAGTTTAATTTTAATTAACTTACATACCTATTTTGATTTATCTTAAGTTTTATCGTAGGTTTATTTATTCACCGTGGAAATGAAAACAAGTAAATCAAAAACAAATCAAAATTTTTGAACAAAACAAAAAGTATTTATAGTCTTGTGAATATATAAACATTTTTAGTCATTTTTATATATGAACGAAGCTTTTGCAAATATGAAATCTACATTTATGTTAACCGTAAGGAGGGTTTTGATTTCTGTTTCAAATAACTTAAAGTTTCCGAATAAAGAATTAAAAGGTTTTTTCTTTACCCTTCTTTTATTCAATCAAAATTTTACTTATTATTTAAAAATTTTAGCATTACAATATGATTTTCAAATTGATTCTATTCGAAAATAGACAATGTTTTGGTAAATTTACAGAACGGTCATTTAATAATAATGAAAAATGGAAAGCAAAAACCAAAAGGAAAATACCTTTAAAATAATTTTAAAAAAATCGGCTGAAATTTGTAAAACCTCAAAAAGTAAAAAAAAATTCTTGAAGCAACACTTTCTTCCCATCTTAATAATCCTTTATTTAATTTAATGTTTTTTAAAAAACTTCAAAAAGCATAACAACACACAAATTTTTTGAATATAATATTTTCTAATTTGTTTTCATTTACTTTTAAGTTTGAAATCTTACTTAAATCGTACTTAAAAGTTTCTTTTATATTTCACTTTCAAAATGAAATTATTCGCGGAGAAACTGGTAAATACATACAAACGGTACACGTACCAAATTTTGAAATTTGTCTGAAAATTTTTTCTCTATTGCCATTCTAGTACTAGTAATTCTATGATCGTTTCGATTTCAACTTCCACCAATTTCAACAAACATTTATTCGTTATTTTAAAAATAGCACTATAGAAAAGCGGGAAAAGATTGATATTTGGATAGAAGCATTGAAATTCTTAATTTAGTTGCTAAGTGATTTGTAAATTATAATGTAAGTTATAATTTAAAGTATTTGTAAATATTTTTTTGCATTTTTTTTTTTGAAGTTACAAATTATTACTGCATTGCTTAGCTTATTTATTGACTTTATTAAGAGGCGAGGTATCAATAAGTAACTCAATATAAAATTTATGGCACACAGAGTATAGACAATAACAATAGACATATATATGTAGGTAGTACAAAAAAATCCCAGAAAATTCAACGTTTTATTGTAATTTTAAAGCTTTAAAAATATTTTTATGCTGTTGGATTGGGATTTGGATAATCAATGTTAATTAGTTTTAAAAAATAAAACAAACTTTTCTGCTTTCTTAAAATAGTAAAAAGTGTAATACAAAAAATAGAAGTAAGTATAAAATTTTTTTGTAATAAATGTTAAATCCCTAATTCAAAACCAAATTTGTTGCTTAACACAGAATTCAATAACTTGTCTTGTCTGATATTTTTTTTTTCTGAGCCGCTTAGATTATAGTTCAAGAAATGGCTGCCCACAGTCTTAAGTTCTCATAACAAAGTTATAGTTTAGTTATTTTTAAATTCCAATGACAACATAGTTGGTTTTTTTTTATCAGTTTTACATAATATTTTTCATTTATTAAAGGAAAATCAATATTAACCATCACTTCCCAATATAAATTTAAATTTTTTTAATGACATATATTCTATATGGATGAACCTGTATTATGACCCTGTCTATGTATTACATAATTGTTTTTGATTTCAGAATATAATATTTTCATTTGAATGTTGATTTAAGAAAATTCGGAGGACATTATTATAAATGTCGATAAAGGAATTTTATCAGAATTGACCTTCAATCTTAATTCTATATTTGCTATATGCTTTCATTTGTTGCTTTAAATATCTGGAATTTTAGAAATATTTAATTTGATGTTTTAAAGGTATGATTTTTTTTCCAATATTTATTATAAGCTTTACCAAATGAATTAAGTAGGTACCAAATACCTATATAATTGTACACATTATTTCTATATTAAAGTGAGTAGTATTTTTTTTAGAAATAAAGTTTACAATTTATATCAAGCTAACCATAATTGTAGGTAAAAATTTTATAATTTTAATTTTTAGTATTGAATGATTAATTATAACTGAATATCAACATTTTTTTATAATCATCAATTTTTTATTTGTACAAAAAAAAAAAAACAATTCGATTTAAAAACGATTTATAAACTGTTCACAAATTTAAATATCCATACTTATATCTATAGCTTCAACCGGTGGACTTTCAAGATCATCATATTTTAATTTCATACAATTTAATTTTAATGGAGTTGCTGTTGATGATGTTAATTCGTTTATTTCACAGTTAGGTTTTGTTATATCTTTGTCACATATACTATCAATAATTGATTCCTGTTCCATAAGTTCTTCGATACAAGCTTTCAAAATTGTTGATGTTACTACACAATCACGAAATATTGATAAACTTTTATGAAAATATTCAATAGCTTCTTCAAGATTACCAATTAAGGCATGTATAAAACCAATAGCTGTATATGTTTCTGAACTTTGAGGTTTAAGTAGAAGGGCCTTTAAAGTAAATTTATTTTAATATTTAATTTAAACATTATACAAGGTTATACTACCAATTGATGATATTCTAATGCTTCCTTGTACTTTTTATTTTTTCTACAACAATGTCCCAAATTGTTAAACAATGGTTCCCAACGTGGTGAAATTTCTTCTCTACTCTGTTTAGCTCTATTGGTTATGATTTCAGCTGTTGTTCTAAATACTTCTTCAGCACTTTCATAGCTAAAAATGATTTATTGTAATTGTATATATTTTTAAATACAAAACTGTACTAACTATTCATATTCATATTTAATAACGCCCAATTCATGTAAAACAAATACATCTAGTGGTGCTATTGACATTGCTTGATAGAAAAATTTCTCAGCTAATTCCAAATTTTTTGTTAAACCGCATTCAACACCAATATATAATAATGGTAAATGACAACCTCTCATTAGCTGTGTTGCTTTAAAATATGCAGCCATTGCTTGATCATGTTCGTTTTCTTTAGCAAAAGAATGCCCATATGCAAGCCAAGCGGGTCCATAAAGGCGATCTAATGATGTTGCTTTCGATAGATATCTTCTGGCAGGATCACTTTTACCAATAAGATCATAATAACATCCAACTGCATACCATGATATCGCCTTCTCTGGGTAACGATCTACCAGCTTATGAGCAACATAGAACAATTCTAAAAAAAAAAGTAAAAAATTTTTATAATGTTAAAAAAATTATGTAATCAACAAATAATTACTATTTGAGTCTCCTAATTCTACAAGACAACCAATCAAAACTGTAAGTCCATCATTATGGTACGGGTCTTCTTTCAATAATCTTAAAAAAAAAATTAATTAATTTTATACTTAAGAACAACTTCAATGTATTTACTCCTCCAATAATTCCTGACACTGTCTATATTTGCAATCATAAAATAGTTTTTCAGCTTCAGTAGCCATAATATCAGTACTTTTCTTAATTTTACTTAAGCAAACTAATAAAGAAACAGCTGTTGGATTATCTGCTGTAATGTTTAGTTTTTGATAAGTCGAAGAATCTAAATTAGTACGATTAATATCATTTAAAATTGATACTCTGGATAAACTGGAGTGTAATGAATGTAATGGTTTGTTAATATCTTCAAGAACTCTTTTAAAAATATTAAAATTTGTTAAATCAATTATGTTATTTAATTAATAAAGTTAATGTATAGACATACTTATTTGCCGGAGATAGAAACGACAAATGTAATGGGGATGAAATTTTTGATATATTTGGATTTATCCTACTGGTATTGTGCTCTTTAGCTTTTTCTGTTAAAGTTTTAATAGATTTCAGTATATTGAAGTTTCCAGTATTTGGTGTTTGTTCAGCATTAGTTTGCTAAAATCCAAATAAATAATTCAGATAAAAAATATATAAAAAAAAAAAATTACACTCACCGTTCCAATTGGATCATAATATTTTTTCAATTTACATTCATACATTTTTCTAACCAATTTTGTGTCAGATTCTGTACATTGTAAATTGAATGGTATATGTTGAACAAGTTCTTTTTCTTTTAGATTTAAAACAATATATTAGTGACAGTCAATTCAATGATATTAAAAATTAAATTTTTACCTTCCCAGGCCATTAACATTTCATGTTGTACTAATGCATCTAAGGCTTCAGTACAATATATTGATTTCTGTAATGCCTGAACATAGTAATCCATTGCTAATGATCGATTATCCATTGCTTCAAAAATTTTACCTTTTAAAAAACATATTGAAGCCAACAAACACTACAAAATTTATCAAAATAATTTAATAAATATAAGTTTCTATTTTATAATAATATTTACATTTTTATTATCGTCAATATGTGATTCTGAATTTGACTGATTATTCATCATAATTAATTCATCTATATCAATTGAATTTATAATGGAAAGAGCTTCTGTATATTCTTTTGCTTCAAATAAACTCTCAATAAGTAAATAATAACAATTTAGATTTGATTTTTCTAATCCATGATTCTTAATAATATGAGCAGAACGATGATATTCTTTTAATAGGAATAAACATTGTGCTTGCCAATACAAATCACTTGGATCATATTGACTAATAACAGAAACTTTTTCAGCCCAAAATAAAGCGGTTTGATACCGTCTCTATAAAAAATTATGATTTAATATTTTTGGAAATGTTTTTTTGTACAAATTTTAACATACCATATCTATAAAATATTTCACTAATTTTCTATATTTATCGAGATCTATAAAATCATCGGCATCCACCGAATTATTTCGCATTTCACTATCACCAGTCATTTTGAATTAAAAAATTTATTAGAATAATGAAGAAACTTTTACTTAAGTAATTTTTTAAGTTATAATTTTTATTAATTACAGTATATTTCAAAAGAAAATTGTTTTTAACAAAACTTTTGAAACCAGTAAATGTTTTTGTTTTGATTTTAAATGTTTAGCTGAAGTTTTTAAATTTGACATTTATAGTTTGACACTTGTAATTGCTGTTTTGCAGATATAAATTGATGTTTTCAAAATAAAGTAACAATCAGAGACATCTGATGGGTTTTTTGTCAAGCAATATTATTTGTACTAAAAATTGATTTAGTTTTAAAAAATTGTTGTGTATTAATAAAGAAACTTTGCAGATGGCGGTATATATTTAAATATTAAACGTTAGTAAAGGTTAAATTTAAAATTTTTCAGGATTAAGTACTTATAAATTTATTAATTTTTATTTAAGTATATATTTAGAAGTAATTAAGTATTGGGACCTGTTTTTACTTTTTAAGTTAGGGCTTTATTTCATATAAAATAATAATTTGCTACATGATGCACCAATTTAAAAATAGATTTTTGCTCATTTCGAAATTGTATATTTTTTTTAACAATAACGGTTTTTGAATTGAACAAACATTTCTTATGGCGGGAAATTCCAAAGAAAAGTAAATACGGGAAAAAGAAGAATTGGGTCAGACTTTATTACAAGGAGAGGAATAATTGGGAATCATGAAAGAATATTTTTGCGTCCTTATACCATTTCAAGATCAGTGAATTATTCCATTATTATATGCGGATGAGTGCAACTCTAGTAGAGCAGCTTTTAGAACTAGTGATACCCCTTATTAAAAAGTAAGGAATTGTAAGGGCTCCAATTTGTATAAACATTTGACTTGTTATTACAATGATGTAAGTTTATAATTTTTTACAAAATTAAAATGTTTTAATTTAATTCTAACTTAATTTTGTAGATTTTCAGCTACTTGATGAAAATCTCAAAAATGTATCTAATTGCCTTGTATAGCTATTGTTACTGCCTTAGTAAATAAAGTATTTCCAAAAACTAATGAGGGCACTTTCAAATCGACTGTTGAGGGCTTTGAGACATAATAAAATTTTACTTATATTTAATTGTATAGGAGCAATTGATGGAAAACACATCACGAATTTATGTTCATTTATTTAAATATTTCGATAATAACTTAATTTTTACAAAAATATTTAAAGCACTACCAAATTCAGGATCCGATTTTTTAATTATAAGAAAGCCATCTCGTTGGTACTATATGTAGCCTTTTTAGGGTCAAAATTACAAATTTATAATATTCGACGTTGATGGTTCAAGGCGTCAAAGCAATGTTGGAATTTTTCGGAATTCAATATTTGGGCAGAAGTTCTATGACGATTGCCTCCCGTAAGAAAATATAAGTTTATTAAACTTCTTTTTATATTCATTTATCTTTTTAGAATTCCGAAATTATGTGAAGAATTCAAAAATATACCAAATATGGATTTGTAGCAGTTGATGCGTTATCATTAAAAATGAAAGTAATGAAGCCGTTCCTTGTTACTTTAATAGTAAATGAAGGAATTTTTAATTATACATCCGAACTCCTCCCATATTTGAAAACTCTTTTGGGATTTTATTCAACAAGTGGTAAATTTTTTAAACATTAATTATTTCAGATAATATTAGTAACATTTTTTTAGTAAAACAAAAATTAAATTCATGGTAGAAAACTACCATGGTAGATTGACAAAATCTAGGGTAGATTGTGTTTTGGATTTGGGTTTTTGATAACAGGATGAACTTTAAAAGTCACTATAATAGCATTTTTAACAAGGCTAATTCAGTTTTAGGCTTGAATGGACTGATCTAATCTACCTTTCACCTTATGAAGCTAGACTCCTTCTGATTAATCTATCTTCTTTTGCAGTCACGCCGTTTAGTGGCGGACGTTTTGTTCGTTCAGCAAATTATGTGCGGCGAAATTATCTCACCCTGTATTTATGAATAAATGAGATTTAGAGTAAAATCCGAGCAATTTAAGAACTGTAGAACTCTTAAATAGCATACCATTCAATAGATTAAGGGAAGTTTGAACCTATTATGCGAATGCTAAGAGAGACCAACTCCCAGTCTGAGCTAATATTAATGCTAACGAAATAACACTAAAAGCCAGACTTTACTCGAGCATGAAAGTTAATATTTGGGTTGGGTACAAATTAATCAATTAACTACCGCAGTCTAAAATCTAAAAATTATTCTTTTTATTGCTTAACATTCCAAGGTTTTTTTTTTTTAATTAAAATTTGTTTTCTCATTTACTAACCAACTAACACCTGATGACTTAATCAGTTAGTGATAGTTCTGTAAATGAACATACAACTGAAACTTGTTATACAACAAAATTTCTGATCCAATAAAACTAATTTATCATAATTTTCAAAAAAATTTATATTTAATTTCAACACAATTTAAATACAAATCATAATATAAATATTTTTAAATTTAATTAAGATTTTATATTTTAAATTGTTTGTCAAGATAAATAATTATTTTATTTAATAATTTTTTTTTTTTTTGGATCAATGAATTTTACTTCCAAAGTTTAAAACTCAAATTAATAGTTTTAGACTGTCATAAGTTTTATAATAATTTTTTTTTTTTTTGTTTTTTTTTTGTTTTAAAGAAGAATTAAAATATATCGGAAGTTTATAAAGAATAAAAATGGCAATTCATATTACAGAAACAGATGAATTTAAATCTTCTTTGGAAAAAGCTGAAGATAAATTAGTGATAGTGGATTTTTTTGCTGATTGGTGCGGTCCATGTAAAACCTTATCACCAAAAATTGATGAATTTGCTGGCAAATTTGAAGAAAAAGTTAGTATTTGATTTTGATTAGTTTGGGTGGTAACTATTTTTCAAAATTATTTTTATTTTTTAAATTTTTTATAACAGGTTGTTATCTTAAAAATTAATGTTGATGATTTTGAAGATATTGCAAATGAATATGAAATTTCGAGTATGCCAACTTTGGTATTTTTAAAATCTGGCAAAGAACTGGATCGATTTTCTGGTACAAATATTGAAGCATTAGAAAAATTAATTACACAACATTCAGAAAATTCACAAACTCCAGAAAATCTAATGAGACCTTCAAAAGCTAAAGTTTAAAAAAGTTTATTTTAGATCGGTATGAATACGCCTCTCCCCGTTGAAATGCAAAAATTAAGTTTTAGAAAAAGAAATTAAAATAAATTTCAGTGTAAAAGAAGAAGTGTACTTATTTAATTCTTTGGGTATTTTTATTTTAGGGTACATTGTCAGATTTTTGGATGTACTTTACTTTACGGTACGTTGTCATATTCTTTTCCAAACTGTCTAGAGATAATTTCAGTTAGTTGTTTCAAAGAAATACGGGTCCGAATTAGCGAAGAACATATTAAAGGCTTAAAAATGCTTTATATCAATTTATGGCGGTAATTTAATTGAAACAATAGTACAATTCACTTTATGCACGCGACAAGATTCGCTCAATGGAATATTAGAACGAGAAAATTCTAGATAACCTCAAGCTGTGAAAACATTCAGAGATATGGAATAGGGTTTAGCAAAGGTTTGAATGACATTAGCGAATGTTTAAATGAATAAACTATGGGGAGATATAATTACAGCGAATAACAACATGCTCTGCTCTCGAAGACACTTGTAATTCTACAGCGCCTCGTTGGTGCAATCAATTAGTCTCATGAACTGAATTGTCTTTCTCTGGTCTGATTCCTTTACAATGCTAAAATCTTCCCAGTGCTTTCTCCTAAGACCGTCTTTCGAAAGTGTTCCAGCGTTTCGCAAGGAAACAGGAGCAGTACGTGGAGAACTGTTTCGAGATCCCATCCACAGCCTTTACAATTTATGGTTTTATGATCTCTACATATTCTGGCTGCATGGGATCTAAATGAATTAACGAAAATTCAAAATAAATAAATCGGAATGTTAAAAATCTTCAGAAAATTGAAAAAAGACTTTATACTTTATTTATTTTAAAAGCTGTCTTTTTAGTTTTGATTAGCTGGTTGCATCGATTTACTATTGCTTCATTCCTGGTTTTTCTTCCGCAGAGTAGCTCATAAAATTCTTATTTTCTATATGTTTTAAAACTTTTTAGATGTCTAGTGATTGGATTACATAATATATAACTAACTTTATAATGACTAACATAAAATAAATTTTTAACTATTATTCAATTATTAAAGTTATATGACTGTAAAAATCTGTATTATCCTACAAAATTCCAAAATTACTTGAAACATCGACACTTTGAAATGAAATATAACGTTTTGTGTGATGTTAATATTAATTTTATTGTAATATGCAAATATTTTAAAATGTATAAATGAATGAATGAATAATATGTGTAACGGTGTAATTACACTTCAATATTAATTTTTTATAAAATAGTGATGACACTGACAATGGCAAACTTTGTAAAATATTTCGAGAAAGTTTTCATATAGATAAAAAAAAAACAAAATGAAAAACAAAATTTTTACAATTTTGGATGCTGTTTTTTATTACGAGTAGATATAGGATGCAATGAATGCATATAATTGGTCACATCATTTCATGTTCTGAATTTTTAATGAATTTTAACATATACTATCAATGATTTAAAATGTAATATGTAGGTGTTCATATTTTTATATACTTTCGGATGAGTTCTATAAGGGTATACTAAATTTGCAATATGGTTGGTAACACTTTAAATGAGACGAGGTAGATAAAGACTAATGTTGGATTCTACGATATTCACAAATTTTACAAGAGCTATTAGTTGAACAAGTTTGCTCAGCTGGTTTGAAACTATTTTATTTTTTTGAAGTGCTAAATGTGCAACTGCCAGGATAATATGCCTGTCTATATCATAGGCATATGTTGGAATAGGAAGGAAATATTAAATTCTTATTATTAGGTATTGATCTTAATGAACTCCATATACAATTTAAACATAAGTTCGTTTTCTTCTTCTATGGCGTTACAGTCCGTTGTCGAACTTGGCCTCCTCAATCATTCTCTTCCATTTCACTTGATCTTGGGCAGCTGTTATCCAATTTTGCTTTTAGAGCATTGGCACAGCGTCTAATTCGACGGCATCAATCCGTCGATTTCTCGGCTTCCCTACTGGTCTTTTTCTATCTATTTTTCAATTCAATATCTTCTTTAGAATGCGGGAATCTGGCATACGTTGTATATGTTCGGACCACCTTAGGCGTTGTAGCTTGATGAATGTTACAACTTTGCTGTCGGTATCTTGTAACAACTCTGGGCTGCGTCGCATTCTAAATTAACTTTGATCGATAATTGACCCGATAATTTTACTCAGTATTTTCCTCTCGAAACCGAAAAGTAGGTTTGTCGTCGCTTGGGTGATCGTCCAAGTTTCACTGCCATAGCATAACTTCGGTCTGTTAAGAGATTACAGCTCTAAAACATGAAATAGAACTAGATAAGTTAACATGTAGAAAAGTAGATATAGAACGTAGATAACATGTAGAAAACGTAGAACTTTTACCGGAAATCGAAGCGGGGCCTTTCGAATGATAGGTGACACTCTTACAACTGTGCCACCCATCCGTTTTAAAGCCATACAAGTTAGCGTAATTTCGTATATAATCAAGTTAGATTTGTAAATTTTTTCTAAATTAGTCTAATATTCCTATAAGAGTTTAATTAAATTGAGTATCTGAAATACTTTCATAGCAATTACTTCTGCTATATTAAGTTAATCTGGGATGGCACGGTTGTATAGATATTATAAGTACTGCAAAGTCAAGTATCATTATCAACTTCATACTTGCTCTCTTAAAATTTTATAAAAAATATTTAAAACTCCTATGAAATTTTCTTGGTTTAGTAAAACTGTATCGGGTAACCATGGCAACTATACTTTATCAATACCTGAAATTGGATGATATTACGTCTGTATTATGCTAGTGCGAGTATCCCACAGTTTACACAGTCTATTCTACTCACTTATTACATTTTATAGGTTTTACAAATTTTCTACATACAGCAACCTATATTTATCTATCTATATACAAGTATATAATGCAATTTTTTTTGTTGCGGATGTGTAAGAAATGAAACGGATATGAATTGAATTTAAAAATTTACATTTTTATAATACATATATTATATATATGATATGTATAAGTTATAGATTATAATAACACAAAAAAAAAACTTTTCTTTACTTTTCAAGTATTTTCAATTAAAATTTTAAAAAATTTTTTGTAATATTCAACAGAATGGTGGATATTGTAATTTGTAACCGAAATTTAAAAAATTGTTGTAATTTTTCGTATACGAAAATTTTCAATTTTTTATATGTAATTATAATTTTTACCAATTATTTAAAATATATGTAAAACTAAAATATTATTAAAATTTAAATTAATTGTTTCTGAATATTATAGTTATATTAAGCTTATCAAATAAATTGACCTGTTAAATGAGAGCAGTGTCCTCAAAATATATAGAAAGACTATGTATACATAAAAAACGATTTTGAATTGGAGCAGCGCAATAATAGCGGGAGATTATAAATAGATTCAAATGTGTGTTTGCAAAGCGTCAATTCAAGTAACTCTGAACAAAACTTAGTGTTCCAGTCATTTGAAACCAGGCTTCATATCTTTTGTAATTAACAAGAATATTGATATCCCCAAATAATATTATATGGCAATCAATTTTGCGAAGTTTTAAAATATTTGGATAACATTGTACATATTTGTAAAATTTTGTAAGTTGATATCGGGTTGGGTTTAATGTATGTAAAACACCATTATGGGTTCGCGGAATCTAAAATGCCAAAAATTTTATAAGGGTAAATATATAAAACTAATTTTGAATGGTGACATGTCAGAAGTCCCATTGGAACTTTTGACTCACTTCATTCAGCCAGAAGTCCCATTAAAATTTTTGACTCACTTCATTGAATCAGAAGTTCCATGAGACTTTTGCTACAAAGAGACAGAAGTCCCCCGGGAATTGAAACATTTTTTGAATGGGATTTTTATCTCACTAAAATGAGTAAAAAGTCCCATTCAATATCTCGTATAGGTACTTATTCTGGAAAAAGCGTATAGCCTGTGATTTTATAACCAACTATAAAATTCGAATATATTCAATAGATACATTAATTATTTTCCACATTCTGGCTGCGCTGAGGTCGTCCGCTTATGCGACCTCACTTCAATATGCCAAGAATCCAATGGAACTTTTATTTCACAGTGGTATGACTTCTAGACTTCTGACATGTCACGGTTTGAAATCATAAATTTCTTTTTTTTTATACAGAAACTTGCTTCGGTATGCCAGAGAGTAACGGTTTGCCTTTTTTAAAATTTCCTTAAGCTTAAGCTTAATTTGACTGTAAAATTAATTTTTCAATTATTAATTATTATTTAATTTCTAGTTTTTGGGTCTTGTTTTTTAGAAAAATATTATTATTACATTGATTTAATAACAGCATCGTATGTATGTTTATTTAAATAAGAAATCAATCGACATTTAGCATTTTTGAGAAAATAAAGTTTTCCCCTTTTCCAGAATAATTATTTACATGTATATAGGTGATATCCTGTATTAGTAGAGATTTTAGAGTAGAACTCATAATTAGGGTTGCGCCTTTTTCTAGAATATTAAGTGAGGAAGGAGTCATTTTATTAAAAGCTCTGCTGACATATTATTAATGTCAAAAATTAGGTAGGACTTAAGATTTGAATACAAAATCAGGGTTCCAATATTTAGTTTAATGGGAGTTTGCGCGGGTTTAGCAGGTATTTGATTTATTATTTAATAAAAAAAGTTAGTAGAGATATTAGAGTTGAATACAAAATCAAGATTCCAAAAATTTGTTTACCGTGGATTTTTTTAAATGCTTATTCATAACTTTTTATACCCGCATGACTATTATGCAAGAGGGTATACTAATTTGCCATTACGTTTGTGATGAAGAGAAGGAGGGGGGTAGATATAGACTCAAGTGTATGCATCGGATAAGAATCGAAAAATAAATCGATTTAGCATGTATGTCCGTCCGTCCTTATGATAACTCATAAAATAAAGGCGCTAGGATTTTGAAATTTTTACCAATTCGTTTTTATGCAATGGACGTCATCGCTATTTAAATCCAGCCATTTTGGTCCACGGGTTCGAGGACCTGCCATACAATTCCTTTTTTTATATGAGCATTACTCTGTACTTATTAAGCTGGGTGTCTGAAATTTCGCCAAAAGTAGTTTAATGTAATGGCCAAAGTTACTTTAAATTTGGTTGGTCTACTGCAGAGGGTTCGAGTAGATGCCATACAACTCCTTATTTTATTTGAGCATTGCACTACACCTAATAAAACTGTATGTTTGAAATTTTGCCAAAAGTAATTAACTAGATGATATAATGTTTATATTACGGTCATACTGGTATCCCAGAGTTGACACAGTCAACTCTACTACACTCTTCCTCGTTTTTTAGCACATTTTCAAAAAATTTTGTAAAAATGTGCCTATATAGCTTCACTCTGTCCGTCCGTCCCTTTTTACCTACGATTGACTAAAAAATATCAGAAATGGGTAGGTTTTGCAATAAAAATAATTTAATGTTAAAACTTTTTTTTGTAGCCCCCCCCCGTTACGGAGCTACAGCCCCACAAAGTCGAAAAAAGCCCCATATTTAAACAGTTATAATTAGAGTTCTATAAGGTATATTTCCAACCTGAAAACGGTAACAGACAGCTGTTCTTATAAGCTTTACAAATTTTTAAAAACCAATTGTATAGGGTTACCATACGGTACTAAAATTTACCGTTATTCATAACTAAGTTTTACAAAATTTTTGGTCCCTCATAACTTCGGAACAGCTAAATCTAGAAACTTGAAATTTTGGGAGAAGTTAGATCCTTAGAAATAAGTAAGAGTCAGTTAACAAATTTTTTTTGTCACGCCCCCTCTTTAGGAGCTGTAAGGGGTCGAAAATTGAAATTTTGCTAAAAATTTAGCTTTTAAACACCTATAACTTGAATACCAGGTAAAATTTTTTTTTATTTGTATACAAAATTGAAAGCTCCAAAACGAAGGTTTCAATAAGTGTCAAAGGTTTTTCTTAATTTTGACTTTGTCCGTCGGTCCGTATGTTTACAAAAACTTTTACACCGTTTGAAATAGAGTAAAGAAATTTTAACCACGGGTAGATATTATAAAAAAAATAATTTCGTAGAAGAATTTTTTTCTGTAGCCCCACCCGTTACGGAGCTACAGCCCTTCAAAGTTGGAAAAAGCCCTATTTTTAAATTATTATAACATGAGTTTTGTTAAGTGTATTTTCAATTTGAAAACGGCAAAAGATATCTGGTTTTATAAGCTTCACAAAAATATAAGGCTTAAATGTATAGGGTTACCATACGGTACTAAAATTTACCATTAAGCTAAACTCAACTTTTGCAAAATTTTTGGCCCCATATATCTTCTAAACGGTTCAACCTAGGGTCTTGAAATTTTGGGAGAAGTTAGGTCCTCCAAAATTAGTAGGAGTCGGTTAACAAAATTTTTTTGTCACGCCCCCTGTTTAGGAGCTATAAGGGCTCGAAAATTGAAATTTTGCTATTTTCAACCACCTGTAACTTTAACACCTGTTCAAATTTTTTTTTACAAATATGCAAAATTTATAGCTGCAGCATCATATTTCAATATACGTTAAAGGTTTTTCTTAAATTTGAAAGGGTCTCTTTAAATTGAAGAAATTGTTCTTTGTCTTAACCATTTTTGGTTTGATAATAATATTCTAGGTAAAATTCCAAATTTTGTTGGAGTTCAAAATTGATTTCCTAGAACCGAAAAAAATGGAAGGGTGAGGACAGGAGGGGGTGGGCAGATCCATCATAAGTTTGCTAAGCAAAAATTTGGGAACCTTCCCAATTGAAGGGCTACTACTAGGTCTTCAAAATTAAAACTTTTATGTTCTTATAAAACAATAACTTATTCACCATTGTAAGTTTTTCCAAAATTAAACGTTAACATTGAAGCTCCAACATTATATTTTGCACTTATTAACAGGTTTTCTTGAGTGCATTGGTGTTATATTCTAAGTAATTCACTATTAGTCATATAATTAATTATTAATGAAATAACAAAATTATAATATTATCATAATATATATTTTTATAAAAATACATGATAAAATACTCAGTAAGAAACCGTATATAATTTTAAAAATGTGCTTTTTAAAAACCCTTGGTTTTTTCCCCTCACTTGTTTATTAATAAAGTTAGCAGGGATTTTAGAGTTGGATACAAAATCAGAGTTCCAATTATTTGTTTACTGGGTGTTTAGAGGCGGCATAACTCTTTGTTTAGTATAGCTGACTATCTAAAATTTTGTCAAAAATAGTCAAGTTAAGTGGTCAACATCTGCACAAAATGAAGTTAAAATCATATGCAAGAGGTTCAAATATAGTTGTAATACAACTCAAAGAATATATGCATAGCTCAGAGTGAAATATTGCCACAATTATTCAAACTGGTAATATAATGTTTATATTATATTCATATGAGAATTCTAGATTTAACACACTCTACATCACCATCTTCCTTGTTTCAAATAGATTTTCAATTTAGTCAGTATTGGTTATTTCTGTTTTTTAAAACTGTTTTATATTCTTAAGATAAAATTTTATACAACATATTTTATTTTCAACATTCTTATAATGATTTTACTGTCCTCATTTTTTTATAACTGGTATTTAATTCGAATTAGGATCAACATACAAAAAAAAATTTTTCAATTTAAAAACGTTCAAAAAACTTTGTTTCATTATTATCATCAGCTTCCTTTAAAAAAAGGGAAGAAGTACATATAAGAAGAGTAATAGGAGAGATACTCGTACTTATTATATTAAATTGTTTGAAAAAAAAAGATTGCATTTTGGGTTTCTTTAAGTATTTTATTAAGTCTCTTTCTATGTAACAGGAAATATCTAAAAATGCTCATCGGAAGTGCATGATGGGAGTTTAACGAGTCCAACAATTTGTCTATATTGACTTTCTTTCTTTTGAATTTTAAACGGAAATAGATTTTTCTATTCCTTTCTAGTTTTTTTTTTTTTTTTATTAAACAGGATCTACAGACATTTTAAAAAAAACTATATTAAGTTGGAGATGTTGTTAAGATGGAATTCTTTTCATTTTGGTTGAAATTCTGATTGTAACAAAATTGACTTTAAAATAAGAAAATGATTCAATCTTGAAAATATATAAATATATCTATAGTAATTTTGTAAATTAAGATTAGTTTAAACTTAATTACATTGTCGTAGAATTAGGATAAGCTAAATATGTGATCCGTGGAAATCAACCTCATTTAAAAGTCATTGGGAACCAAATTTTTGTTTTATTTTGTTTTTTTATGGGGGACATTAAAAGCCAACGTGCGAGCATAGGTAATGGGTGACTTTACCACACCAAAACTATAACCCTTTTTGAACCAAACTTTAGGATGGGACTCCCGATATAAATGTACAGCTTATGGTTATGGTTGTCTTGAACCAAACTTCAGGATGGGACCTGTGGTGATATAAATGTACAGCTTATGGTTGTTTTGAACCAAACTCTAGGATAGGACCTGCGGCCACATTTGTATCAGTAAAACTTGGTTGTCCTTCTTGTTCCCCATTGAAAAATCTTGAGTAGAGGCATTGGTTGTTTTATTTTATTACAACAGGTGTTAGACCCTACAAGAAATCTATAAAACAAGGTCATTGATTCAACTGTACGACGATGGCTGAGTGAATTGAATGTTGAGGCGACGCTCAGGTATTTTATAATTTACCAAAGTATCCCAGTGCAATAATAGGAGCTCCAGCCCAAAATGGTCAACATAATGCAAAATATAATTCAAAGCTTCTCCTTGAAATGGAAAGTTTATTTCAAGTACCATGGTTTTGGCGAATAAACTATCATATTTCCCATTGGGTTGCATTTGATTCCAACAGAATTGTAATCATTTTGAAGCGTGTACTAAATGTCAAGTCGTAAATTTTTAAATACTACCTGTTTAATATGAACTATTTTAGCAGGAGTCGTTGTAGTTTTATGATCCCGATGTTACTATTTACATTTGTAAATTTACATCATATTTATTTTTGAATCTTTAAAACAGTTTCAGTGTTCGTTAAATAATTTTTAATGTATATATATGGATCGATCAGTGACTTTAGCAATCTGCGATTACAGAATTCTGATGATTTCTGTGATGAGTTTTAAAATTCTGAAAGTAATAAATACCATAGTTATATTCCAGTGTTGATAAGTGAAAAATTGACCCTTCCACATAATATTTAACCTTACTATGGTATGTAAGTTTTGTTTGGTATCCAAAATAATTTTAACTAATTTCTTAATTTGGATCTTGCAAGAATCTAAAATAAAAAGTTTGTACTGTTCTTATGACTGTATGGAATAAACATTTAAAAACTAAATCATGAAATAATTTCGAAAATAAAATAACTTGAAAATAAAGTTTTAAATCTGCTTTAGAATACTTGATAAGTTTTTAATAATGTTTAAGAGTTTCAAAATTTAAGTCAATAGGTTTAAATTCTTTAAAAATTATTGTAATTATAATAAGTATGTACTTAAAAGAAGTTTAAAATCTGTTATCATTGATAAGATGATCTTCTTAAAATATAATTAATGTTTATAATTGGATTAATATAGAATCTCTTAAAGAATAAATTTGAAATAAGATTAACTTTTTTGTATTGGTTGGTTTTTTAATTAAAATTTAAAAATTTTTATTTAAACTGAACCAAAAGTTCATTATGGAAAGTTTAATGTATAAACGTTATTGTTATAAGATCAAATCGTGTAGTTTTTTTGGTATAGATCTAGAAGTAATGACTATGTAATGACTACTTTGGTAGAAGCACATTAAAGCACATTAAATCAATTGCAGATAAAAGGCATCCCGGAGAAAATAATTAAGATTATTAGGGCGGTGTATTCGAATTCAAACATAAAAGTTCTACATAAAGGAAATCTAAGCAAATCCTCCAGTTTCATTAATGGAGTTTGATAAGGATGTCCAATCTCACCTACCCCTATTGAATAAGTTAAAAGATATAAAATATGCTGATAATATATGCCTCATAACTTATACCTATGACGATATGAAAGAGAATATAAATAGAGTAAAAAATAGAGAAAACTGAGAAGTAACTGTAAATCTTCTCAGATCTTAAGAAATACAAAGCCTGTGCAAAATTAAAACCAAGAGGTTTATCAACCCCTGTGTTAAATCTGTTCTGTTATATTGATGTAAAATCTGGCTAACCATCAACAGGCTTACTAATAAGTTACAGGTCTTCATAAATAATTGCCTCCGAATAATATGTCTGATATTCTAGCTCAAAAGCATATCCAGCAGTCAATTTGTGGAGTGTATGCCGGGAAGATCCTATCGAAATTCAAAATAAAAGGGAATACATACAGATGGATCGGGCACATAATCGGCAACCTGAAAATTTGATTGCCACACAAGCTCTAGATTGATAGCCACAACGAAGAAGAATCAAAGGCAGACCTTGGAATAGCTGAAAAGGAACAGTCTTGAAAGAGATAAGGAAAATTAATAAAACATAGAAAAAGATGTGCAGCACGTCCAAAATATATGGCATAAAACTTGCTCGTGTGTATCTCATAGTTGACACAGTCTACTCTTCTTTCTTCCTTGTTTATTAATAAATTTTTTTAAAAAAAATTTTATTATAATTATATTGAGTACTAGCTAATATCCAGTGCACGTTATTGCGCCTCCAATGGGTTTTTAATTGAAGTTAATATGTTATTGAAAAAAATTAAACCAAAAAATTGAAATTGCAATTGAGAGGGAAAAATAAAATCATTCCCAATCGTAAATCAACTTTTGTACTGAAAGGGATTTACCGACCTCTACAAACATTTTAAGACTCCCTTTAAAGAAGCCTCGGTCAGAAAGTTTCGGTACAATGGTTGTGCCGAAAGGAGTTAATGAATCCAAATCTGTTGTGACAATCAACTCCACCGATGAGGAGCAACTGGTGAATGAACGTCTTAAAGTTAATCGTTCAAACCGTTTTGGGAAAAATATTTTAAAAAGTCGTTGTGCAAAAGGTTAACGAAATTTGATTTTTCAACTTTTGTCTAAATCAAAGAAGTATTATGCAGAATTATATGTAATTTGCTTCCAAAATTTTTTTACCTAATCGTCGTTTTCCCTATATATAAAAAAATTGAAAGTCCAATAATAGAGTCAACTCCATTGTCAAGGAGCAACATGTATATAAAATATTGAATTCACCAACCCGGTCAAACCATTTTATTTTAGAACAGAAAAGTTTACAAATTTTTTCTAAGCCCTGGCTTGGCGCTACGTTAAAGCAAAATAATTGCTCACAAACACTCCTTATACATACAAATTTCCACGATAATCGGCTGAATAGTTTAGCTGTGTGTAATTACGGAACAATATTTTGGTTTCGAAATAAAAGTCATTCCGAAACATTTCGATTTTTATTTCCTTTTGTTCCGGACCCTTGGTCAAAGATGTTTTAAAAAAATTATCATTCCATTATTTTCCTTCTTCATCCTGCATAGCTTTGAATATTGCTCTCCTTCTTTCCAATCTTTGTTATTCGCAAAAATTTTCAATATTAATAATATAAACCCAATGTGACCTGATACCAAATAACTGGAACTTATATAGTTTGTTATGATATACAAAAGAAAAAATAAATGTGGCTATTTGAAATAATGTGAAAAAATTAAACGATTTTTTTTTTTATTTTTGTGGGCAGATTGAAAAAATTCTTTAATAATGGTAATGATAATGAAAATAATTTTATATTATAAATATGCCATTTAATAAGAATTTCCACAATTTTCGGTCATAAAATTTAATTATATTAAATATTTAAAATATAAAAATTATATATATATATACATTTATATGATAATATGAAAATTTAACACTTAATTTGATAAAATAAATGGAGTATGGCTATGTTCTCTGTTATTACCATTAAATACGTGTTCTTTTTCAAAATTACATTAAAAATAAAAAACACAGAAAAAATTTTATTTAATAAAATTAAAATTTGCTTATATTTTGGTTTTTTTTAAAAAATTTTTGTATTAAAAATTAATTGAGCGGTTTAAATTTATGTGAATTTATTTAATTTTTAATTTTGTAGAGTGGTTTATTTTTTAAATTATTTTGATTTTATTTTAATTAACTAAAGTCACATTTATTTTTTTTATACAAAATAATTAATGTACTAAAATGAATTTAAATTTTTAAATATTCTGTTTCAGAGAGCAAAAATATCAGAGAGTACATTTTTTTAGGATTTTAAATTTGTTTTGTAGTTTTCCTATTAAATGAAACTTGATCAAATAGAAAAACAATGCTAGGGACGCTAGAATAGAGGAACTTTTTACTTTTGTTTGCTTTGACATTAAATTCTCTTTTTAGCACATTTTCAAAAATTTTTGTAAAAATGTGCCTATATAGCTTCACTCTGCCCGTCCGTCCTTCAATCCGTCAGTCCGTCAGTCCGTATGTTTACAAAAACTTTTACACCGTTTGAAATAGAGGTGAGAAATTTTAACCACGAGTAGGTATTTCAAAAATAATAATTTCGTAGAACATTTTTTCTGTAGCCCCACCTATTAGGGAGCTACAGCCCTCAAATTTGGAAAAAGTCATACATTTAAATTGTTATAACAAGAGTTCTGTTAGATGTATTTTCAATCGCAAAACGGTAAAAGATAGCTGGTTTTATAAACTTTATAAATTTTGAAAGGCAAATGTTTACAGTTGCCATAGGGTGCTAAAATTTACCATTATGTAAAATTCAATTTAGCTCCAAAGCAAAATTTTAGCCGTACATATCTGCTAAACGGTTCAAGCTAGGGTTTTACAATTTAGGTGGAAGTTAGATTCACAGAAATTAGTTGGAGTTGGTTAACAAAAGTTTTTGTCAAGTCCCCTATTGTATAACATGTACTTTCAAATTATGGAACATATTACATATAACCATGAATTAAGATAGTTCTTATAAGCTTTTTTAGTATGAAATATTTTTGGGAAAAATAAACGATGGTCAAGGTTTTCAATAATATTGTAGGTGAATAGGCGGCTATAGTAGAATAATTAACTAAATGTAATTTTATTTAAACGTCAAAATCTTTCAGTAGTATAAAACAGTAGTAGATAATTGTAGATTTTCAATCAAAGCATCTATTACAACGCCATTAAGGCATATTGTTTAAAAAAAGCTGAACAATTTTTTTATATTAAATATTTAATAAGAAATTTGCAAAATAAAACAATCTTAATGTGATATAATATCTAAGAGTTAGTGATTTCAAAATGCTAGGTGTAAACACTTTTACTGTATTTTTAGCATTTGTATTAGAAGTTTCTTAAAAATAAATTTTGGAAAATTTGACGGATTATTATGAAAATGGATTAGCCAAATTATTATTTTTATAATTGATAAACAATTACTTATTAATTATTGCGAGTTAAATAAAAATTAAAAATGAGTTGAAATTAAAATACAATTAAAAAATGCCAAAAGAAATAATACAACTTAAAAGTGTAAAACTCCATTTTATTTCAAGTAATTGTTGAAAAATCAAGAATACTTTTATTATATACATTCCTACCTAAATAAAAACTTCAACTCTAAAAAGTTAAAAATAAAATTGAAAATTTTTATTTCTCTATTCAAATCGAATTCGCTCAATTTGATTATAAAACTTTTTTTTTATTGTTTTTCAAGTTTGCAAAAATTTCAAAGTTTTACAAATTATATTTATTTTTTTTTTATTTCATTTTATATTGTCACATAATATATATATCCTCTTATCACGGGAACTTGGTGCTTTTTAACCAGGAAATATAAATTTGGCATTTTTTTTATTGCCATTTTTATATGAATTTGGTATTGTGAGTCTTAAAATTTTCAAATTAAATTGAACTTTTTTTAATCAGCCCCATTTTTTGGAATCTAGCAGTCGGATCAACGTATAGGGACAAAGGCACCGATTTTATAGTAAACCCAAATATAGCAAGAAAAATTAAAAAAAGTTTGATTCTAAAGCTTTCCCTTAAAAATTGGGGACTAGATATTTCAAATTATGTGATTTCGACGGCTTGGGTATGTAATCCCAAACACAAAATCCTAAATTACAAAATCCCAAATTGCGGAACTTTATTCGGGTTGGAAACGAAATACCAAAAAAGCTATTTCTTTTCCAAAATACCATTCACATACTTCCATTATTCCAAAAAAAAATTCCACAAAGAAAACGCAATTTTCTGTCTATACTCAAACAATCCATCCTAAATCATGTGCATATATTCTGGAGAAATATATATTCTATACTCAAACAATCCATCCTAACTCATGTGCATATATTCTGGAGAAAGCGTCTACTATTCATTTTGTTACCAATTATAAAATGCCTCCTAATAATTTTTTACATGCATATTTCAACAAAAAAAATTTAAAAAAAAAATGGGAGCTGCTGTCCGCAAACCCCCTCTAAAAAAATTATTGAAAGCCTGATTTAAAATCCAACTCTTAAATCACTCCTAACTCAGTATAAATATTCTGAAAAAAAACGTATAATCCAAATTTTGTACCAAACTCTAAAATTCCTCTTAATTTACACTGTCAAAATTATTTTGTGGAATTTTGTTTTGGAATTAAAATAAAATATTAGTTATTTTTTATTTTAGAAATTGGTGAATTCAGGGCTAGCTGCAAGTACCAATTTAAGCTTTTAGGAAAATTTGGGATTTTGTAATTGGGATGTGAGATTTTGTTATTTCGATATTTTGAGATTTGGAGGCGTTTCGCATTTCGATATCTGGGTCCAAAGATATTAGCCATTTTTAAGAAAGAACCAAATTGATTTGAAAAAACCTCAAATTCATTTGAAACTAGACCAATTTCACTTGAAAAAGAACCAAGTTCATGTGAAAAGAGTACAATGTAGTTAAAATAAACTTTGATATTAAAATTTTTCCCCGATTTAAAATTGTTTCAATTATTATGAAGTTATATATAATGATGAAGGATTGACAAACCATCAATGTGATTTTTGTTAATAATATTGACAAATGAATTTTTATTTTTTTTTTTATGCAATTTTAATTTTTACTTCAACTATAAAAATTCTTAATTCATTCATTCACTCATTCATTCATTGAATCATTCATTTCGTTTTCTTAGCTCATTCATTCATTTATTTATTGAATATTCATTGGAGCATTTTTGAAAAGCAAAAAAAAAATAAAAAACAAACAAAAAAAAAAAATAAGAACAAAAATCAGGATTTTTATTTTATCACACAAATCTATTGATGCACCGAGGGAGGATTCAAAGTGTATATAAATTGCTCTTAAAAACGTTTTCAAAAATCACTTGAAAAAAAATTTATATTATTTTTTATATACTCGTATATTGGTATATAAAGAAAATATTTAAAATTGAAAATATATTCACTATTAATTGGTGTATATAAATAATTTAAGTTTTTTTTTTTTTAAATACGATATAGAAGAGGATGTAAAGAAGAAGAAGATGAAGATTGAAATGAAAAGTAAGCTAGTACTTCAATGTAATTGCTTGTATTAAAAAATTTTTTTTTAAATATATTTTTTTTTCATTTTGAGTCATTAAGGGGAATACACAATATGTTTCAAATTATTTCGAGATCATTGGTAGATCTTATTATTTTATATATTAATTAAATATATTAGTAGAACCCTATTTTGAAAATGACACTTGAAATGAAAAAAGAGGATTTAATAAAAATGTATACGGTTTTGAGCATCGGGATTTAGAGGAAAAATCTGAGCGATTATTATGAAACTGGATTAGCCCTCAAGTTATTATTTTCATAACATTCAATCAAAATCCGAATGTTTAGTTTTAATTGACAATTAAAAAAACTCGATAAAAATGGTTGATGACACATTTCTTTTTCTTCACATTTAAAAACGTTGAAATCTTGTCATATAACATAAAAAAATAACATAATAACCCGATTGCTGGCATTCTAGTTAGGACGTCGGCCTTTAAAGGTCTCGGGTTCAAACCCTGCTCATATCTAATAAAAAAAATATAATTTATAGTTTATGTCAATATCATAATATAAAATATAGGTATACCTGTCACACCTGAAAAGCAAAAGCTGAATAACTCACTTATTACATTATATGTGGTAGGGGGCTGTTCATAAATAAATAAATAAATATCGTAACGATCAAAAGATTTAATTGAACATAAAATATTTTATAATTTTTTTTAATCTAACAATAATGAAGACGATTCCGACTACACAGTCTTGGCTGAAACTATTTATCGATATCAATATGTCATTCCTTTCTCGATGGTAGTTTTACGTTTTTTCGTCGTCTTTCCAAAAATTTTAATGTTTTTAATTAAAAAAATTTAGATATCTTACATTACAGATTTAATAGTACTTAGGGCGTTTTATAATTTATCGCACTGACACTAGACAATCGTACTGTTCCATCAAATCGTACTATTTTTATTCCTAAGAATCCAGAATAAAACTGTGTTCGGATATATCGCACTAAACCTGTCAAATTGCACTACTTTATCTGTCATGTTTTAGTATATTTTTTTCGCTAAATGATTGTTTCATAATAAAAAAGAAAAAAAATAGTAACCAATCTGGTTTGGTTCCTTGGGTATCAGAACTCGGGCGACATATTAATCTAACAAAAATCTAATCCCCGATACTGGAGTTGATACAAAGAAAAACAAATAAAGAAAGTTCTAAAAAATTGCCCTAGATTTTTTGTAATTGACTTGAAACGTCAAATTATTTTTAATTTTTCTTTACTGATTTATTTTTTTTACGAAATAGGTGTGTACGATTGTTAAATCATGTCGTTCCGAGTTTTAATTCCCAAGATACAGGACATAAAAATTTACATATCGTCATAAATATTGTCGTAGTTCAAGTGTCAAATGCACATGTAAGGTTTGGATGCATTTGTGACGTCATGAATTTCAATGTTTTTTATACATCTTAAAAAAAAAACCAATTTGGCAGTTCTTCAAAAGTTCAGAGCCAATATCATAAATTCCATCTTGAAAATTAAATTTCTAAATCAAAAAATGTATGAACCCCCTAATTTTTAAAAATGTTTGAGAAAAAGTATTTTAAGTATGATATACAGAGAAATGTACGATTTTTGCCGGTCTGTTCTCTATTTAAAGTGATTAATGAATATAACCGAAGCAATTCTTTCAAATACTATTTCATACTCCATCTATATATAATATTAGATATTTTATTACTTTCTATATAAATTTACTATTAAAATAGAAAAAAACTACAAAAAAAAAATATTTATATAAAAACTTTTCTTTTCAATAGAAGATTTATTGAAATAAAATTTTTATTGAAACAGTTGCAGAATTTATTTATTTTTTTTTTTTTAATTTCAAAGCCAAAACTAAAGTGATGTCGGTTAAAAGAAAAACTGAATGAAAAGAAAATTAAATGTAAAACATAAATTGAAAATTTCGAAGGATAGTTATGGAAAATTTTCTTAAATAGAGGGGAAATATTATATACGAGTATAAAAGAAGAAAACTATTGAATATAAATATCATCATTTAATATAATTTCACTATAATATATATTTATTTTTTTAAAACATATGCAAATTAAGGTGACCAGATCTTCAATATGATTAATAGATTGTTTTTTTTTTCTGCTATAGAGTTGCTATGTCGAAACAGGGGGAAGTTTTATATTCATATTATTAGAACTGAACTGATCAAATGAATTCCATATACAATTTACATGAAATAGTACTGAAATACAATTTTATTTTATTTATATTGTAATAATTTTGTATTTCGAGTTATATGGTATTCTAAATCTGTGAGATATTATTCAATTAAATTATTTGTTTATATTTTAATATTAATGTATTTTTTATTAAAGATATATAAATATTAATTATTCATTAAGCCGTTAATTTGAACTAAATGGCGAATGGTAGTTGAGTCGAATCGAAAACCAGATAAAAGTATTCCACTTCGCATGAAAGGTGGGCACTCTAACTAGTGTGCCACCCAGCAGATTATTAGAATTGAAAATATTAAATGAGGATTGTTATATAATATAAACATTTTTATTTATTTATATGCTTATTTATTAAATTCCTATAAGTTATAAGAATTAGTCAAAGCTTAATTAGAAGTTTGTCTAGACAATGCATTACTACATAGCCCCTTGACGAGAGAAGTGTTGCCGCTAAGCAGTTTGCATGCTTTCCAGATTCCCAGCATTTCAGCTTGAAATACACTGGATTTATTGGGAAGTCTGAAGGCTTGTCCTATTTTGAGTTTTTCTGAATAGACACCAGCACCGACACCGCAGTCCATCTTTGAACCATCCGTGAAAAATGCGATGTTTACTCCATTCAGGGGGTTTTCTTGTTTCCACTCTCTTCTATAATATAAATTCTATACCTGCCACACCTGCAAAGGAAAGGGTAAATCACAAATCACATTGTATGTGATAGGAGACTGTTTATAAATAAATAAATAAAATAATAATTTAAAAAAAAACTATTTTCAAACTCAAAATGTATTTTAAAATATGGTCTCTTTACGCTCTAATTCAATAAATACACAAATTTAAAGGTAAATGTTTTTAATAGGCTGTAGTTTTCTTTGTTTCGTTGTTCTTAAAATGTTTGATTCAAATTTGCAGACGAAACTTTGAAAAAAATTTTAATTATATTTTCAGAAGTGTTTTCGTATTTTTCTCAAGTATTTTCTTTTACCTTTATAATTTTTTTGTTTCATTTTTCTCTTATACGAAGTTTTAAGATGCAGATTGATTGATTTTAATTTTATGCAATTAAAACGAATAACTTATAGATAAAAAATTTATGTTAAGTATATAAAAAAGAAGAAATATAATATAAATATACTCGTATTCTTTAATTAAAAAATAAATTCATTTATTGGTGAAATATTCATTTTTAGAATTTGAAACGTTTAAGACGTTATTGAAAAAATTTTTATTAATTTGAAAATAATATAGTCTGGCATATTAGTAATGTTATAATTATGCACGAATTATATAGATGAGATTTTTCAACACCATATATAAGAATATGTAAAAAAAATTTTAATTTATTTTCAAATTTTATATACAGCTGTTCATTATCTTTAATTGAATGATAGTGCAATATTAATCCTTCTTACATATTTTGTATGATGATTGATGACGTGCTACAGTTTTAATTAATCTGAGTTTTAAAAACAAATTTAAAATAAAATTATTTAATGAAATTTTAAATTAAATTTTTTTTATCATTTTATTCATTATTGATCGATTTGTTGGACAATCCTTTAACTCTTTGACTTTATAAATAATTAAAAAGAAGGAAAAGTGTAGTAGAGTAAACTGTGTCAACTGTGGAATACCTGTATGACCATAATATAGGCATTATATCATCCGGTTAGAAAGTCATATAAGTCGGAAGGCAGCTCTTCGAACGTCTTCCACTACACCAACTTTATTTTATTCAGACGTTTGCCATTAAAGTTAACTACTATTGATAAAATTTCAAACATCTAGCTTTATTAGGTATAGATTAATGCTCATATAAAAAAAGAAGTTTTATGGTAGCTACTCTTTATTGTGGTGAAAAATTCAAAATCCTTGCTCCTTTATTTTTTGAGATATAGTCCGGATGGACAAACAGAAAGAATGGCATACATAGCTAGATCGATTTACTTTTCGGTTCTCAGTCGATCCATACCTTTGGGTCTATATCCACCCCGTCTCCTTCACTGCGCACAAACGTAATGA
This sequence comes from Dolichopus griseipennis, assembly GCA_963082915.1. Lineage (NCBI taxonomy): Eukaryota > Metazoa > Arthropoda > Insecta > Diptera > Dolichopodidae > Dolichopus > Dolichopus griseipennis. Next base: position 30,055,799 of record OY720441.1, on the reverse strand, counting down.
CAAATTTAGTATACTTTTTTGACTTATAGCCATACGGGTGTAAAAATCTGTTATTAGGAATCTTATACCTCCGTTATTTGAAATTCATTTTAATTTTAGAAGCAATAGCATAAGCTTAAAACACGTATTTAAATTGTTAAAAAAAGCTTGTCGAATTTCTTGCACCTTAATTAGGATTTAATGAAGCATAAAAAGCTTATATATAATTTTACAAAAAAATTTGAAACGAGGACTGATTATAAAGGGCGTGCACACAAACGTGTCAATGATTTTTTTCTCGTCAAAATAGGAAGAGTTAACATGTATAATATGTAGTTTTGATTTTAGATTTTTGAATCTTGTTTAATATTTCGAAAAAAATTTGATGTTTTCATTAATAATTTAAAATTTCAGAAATTAATTAGTTTAATAGGAAATTACAGAAAGAGTCCTTCAATCCCATTATATAGAAAAACCTAAAAGTATGCAATATATATCATTTATGTGTATACTAATTGTTTATTAATATTTAACAAAAATGGGAAATTGGTTGTGCAACGTTTAAATATCTAGTGTATAGACCGGGGCACAAGGGCTTTAAAAATCACATTTTCAAAATATATAGTGCTTCATATTGAGGATACTTATCATGATTCGCGAGAACTAACCCCATCTTTCCCCTACCAACATTTTGAGGTTTTAGAAATTAAATTGTGACTTCCCCTAAACTTTGGAATTATTCTTAGAATTTTATTATCTAAACAAAAATGGTTAAAACTAAGAAAGACTTTTTCAATATTAAGAAAATCTTTAATATATGTTAAATGCTTTAAATTTTGTATATTACTAAAAGAGGGTTGGACGTGTAAAAAATGGGAAAATTTCAATAAAAAACCAACTCCTTTTGCTTAGTTAGGTCGTAGTAATTTCTGACGATCTAACTTTCTCCAAAATTTCTAGTTTCTAACTTGAACCGTTCAGAAGATATAAGAGGCCAAAAATTGCCTCTATATAATATGAATTTGCGCTTCAAAAATTTATAAAGTTTATAAAAGTAGCTGTCTTTTAACAATTTAAATTTAGTGCTTTTTCAACATTTGTGGGACTGAAGTTCCGTAACGGGTGAAGCTACAGAAAAATGTTTTTCCATGAAATTATTTTTTTTTTGCATTAGCTATCCGTAGTTAAAATTTCTCCGCTCTATTTCAAACGTTGTAAAAGATTTTCTAAACATACAGACAAACAGGCGGACGGACGGACCGGTCGGACAGAGTAAAACTATATAGACAGATTTTTACAAAATAACGCACGAAACGCAAAAATGCTAATTAAAAAATAATTACTACTTGCTATTAAAAAATACTTATTTATTTGCAAGGATGTAACTTCCCCCAGAATTGCAAGTTTATAGTTTGAACTGTTTGCATCAGATATACATATTAAGGGATTGTATACATATTAAGGGATTAAAAATTTTGTAAAACAGAGTTTCGCATTACTGTAAGTGCGGTATGGTAATCCCATATATTTGTAATGTATATATTTTTATACCTTATTGAACTTTTGTTATAGTTTAAATATAGAGCTTTTCCAATCTTTGGAAACTGCAGCTCTGTAACGGGTGGAGAAAAAAGTAGCGTCATAAAATTAAGTTTTTTTACAATATTTCTTGATACTATATAGTATACAGAAACAATTTTTCAAAATTTTTTACAAATAAAAATGAACAAAATTGGGTTCTTCGGAACATAGATTCTAAATAAATAGTTTATTACCTGAGGAAATCCGATTTGATTCCAACGCAGGTTACAATAATATCTAATTGGAAAGAGAATTACTAAAACAGAGTAATTTTTCAAATCCTTCTGTGAAAAGAATAAATAAAAAAAAATAGATATTAATATTAGTTATAAATTAATAATTGCATGTATCGAGCCTAATGACTCTAGTAACCGATGGTGTTACCAATATTGTTAAAGTCCTATGTGATTTGTATTAATAAATTTAAATAAATAAAATTGAACAAATAATTCTGTTTTTTTTTACAATAAAAAACAAATACAATAAAAATGATAATTTAAAGTTCAAAATAATAGTAAAAACAAAACATTGGATATACAATTACTATTTTTCTATTCTAATTTTTATTACACAGATGGCAAAACATTTGAAATTAAATAAAAAAAAAAAATTGTTTTATTAAAATTTATTCTTGATTTTAAAAATGAAAATAATTTCTTATAAGAAAACTTGTATAATGAAAAACTGACTATATATATATACATATATATATATATATATATATATATACAAAACAAATTGTGTTCAAATCTAATTAATTTTATGTCCATATTTTGACTTTTCTATACATTTGTACCAGTTTAAAAAAAAAAAAAAAACTTGTATACATATTAATCTAAAATTTGTATCAGACAGATATACAAATTTGCATATATACATACATATAAATATATTAGTATACAAAATTGTATAATCTTTATTATATTATAGTTTGAAAATATATGTATGTAAATATATAGATGGTGCGTTATTTGAATTTTAAATTAATCGGTCTCATAACATACTGAATGATACTTATGTATGTTCTTACATACTAATCAATTTGTTCTTACCGTAAAGTAGAATATGTAAATGCATATCTGTATATGTATTTAAGCTTTTTTTTTTTAGTATATATTAGCATACAACTCATGAATATACATAACATACGAAACACATATGTATAGTGATATGTAATAGCTATTAAACATAAAGTATACATGTGATGGGTTATAAATTAAAAAAAAAAACCAAAAAAACCAAATTAGTAATTGTAATGCAAAGGAAAAATGGATTTATAAAAAGGAAGCTTTAAAATATTTGCATTGTTGTTAATAACAGTAAACATCTGAGCTTCAAATTCAGATTTAAAAATTTTCAAACTGAAAGATCACAAAGGCCTAATACGCTGACCGGAAGCTGGAATAATCCGGAGGAATCAAGTTACGATGTCAAATTCAATGTCCTTTGAATCTTCTCCAAAATAAATCAATTTAGTCTCAAAAGGTTACTTGAGACTTTCGTGGAAGTGCCAAAAAATAATGAAACCCTCTACAGAAACAAAAGAAGTGAGAATCTGTTCAAACCTTTTAATAGGTTTAATGTGTAATACTATTACAAGAATTCTATATAACGAGACAAAATTGCAGTATGAGGGAATTCCCTCGAAGGAATTCTCACTAACGGCTTACACTAACGACTTACAGAATCTTTAAAGGAGGATTTCAAGTTTTAAGCCCTTTATTTGATTGACATTTTTTTCTATATTTATTAACTATAGTCTATAGAGTATTTAAAGTGATTTTAATAGTCTAGTACAATTGGACTAACCTTGCAGTAAATGAAATCATATTATTTTGGTAACACTATTAAAAAAAAAAAAAAATTGTAAAAAAAAATAACATTCTAAATTGCCAAATACGCATTTAATATGTGTAAAACGTTTTTATGTCAGATATTTTGCATATAATCCCTATTATCCAAATATGTATATGTATTTTAGGGGGTAAGGTTATTTAGATTATCCTTCAGTTAAATTTTAACACACACAAATGTTCTGATGAATTTTTGTTTGTTAAACATAAAACATTCCATTATATAGTTATTTCCTTTTTTGCATAATTTAATAATTACACTGGGATGCAAAAATCGAAAACCACATAAAAGGTTTTCCGATCTTAGTGGAATAAGAGCCGTGACCTCTCCAATCAATTGTTAGTTATTTAACCATTGTGGAACCTCATGGTAAAATTTAAAAAAAAAATTGGAGAGATTGTTTTTATTTATTAAAAAAAAAGTTTTGAAAATTTAAACACAACTCTTAAAAAAAAGATCTCGAAGAGGCATTGAGTAGAGTAGCGTTCTCCTATTTGGAGGAAGTAGGTTCGAATTGCAGTAGGATTAAAAACTATTTATACATACCTGAATTTTACTTAAAATTCATTATTGTATTCAAATTAATGGAAAGCAATATTTATAGTTCAATCATTTGATAAAAGTATTAAGACATTAAAATAAGCTAACAAATAAATAAATGTAAACAAACATTTTAATTTATACTTAAAACTCACATATATCCAAATTCAAACAAATTTGGTTAAAGATTTTCCATTCAAAACTCAAATTCAGGCAAAGTTAAATTCAATTTTTTTTTACAATAAATAAACTACTAAAATTGTATCTTAAGTTGAATGGAATTTTATACATGGGAGCGGTACAAAACTTCGGTTTCAAAAATCTCATTTTTACAAAATCTCGGTGGAGAACATTACCTATTTTTTTGTTATTAGGTGGAACTTTTGATTTGGATTTCAATTCAGGATTGTCTCTTTTCCAGAATTTAATATTTATTAAAATGGGTTATTCTGAATTACGACGGATTATTTTTTGTATGTAACTGGTATGCGAATTAACATATACCATTCTTTTAATTTAAGTATTGGATTCTTCAATAAATTAGTTAGCTGGGGCTCGGGGACCGAATCCGAATATTTTTAAATAAATTATTTTTTAAAAACGAAGATTTGGCAAAAAACTATAGATTTGGCCCACCTTTATTTTGTCAATCGATATTTTGTAAAAACAAGATTTTGGAAAACGATATTTCCTATCAGGCCCATTTTGCATAAAAAGTTGAAACAGAATTGTCTGAAGTAATAATTGTGTGTAAATTCACAAAATTTCTAGACAAACTCTTATCAAATCCATCTTCCAACCTTCACCCTATTTGCACTCAAATAACTGTTCCAAGAAAAAGTTTAAAAAGGTGACATTTCATAACTCTTTTTTTCATAACTCCCTAAGGGATTTATGCCACAAAATAAAATATTCAAGTGTGCCACAACTCCCTTTTTCATTTAAAATAAGAATTCGAGTCCATGAGCCATTGGTTATAATTCTTTTTAAACGTTACCTTTAAATATAAGTAAATTAAATAAAAGAAAATATGCTATCAGTTCTCTTACGCATCTCAGTGTAGTTTTTTTACAAAACAAATTTGTGTTTTTTATTTTGTATGCCTTGTAACACATTTGTAGATTACCTTAAATGAATATGAAAAACCAAGAAAAGGAGTAAAAATATTTTATGTTGTTATAGGCCATTATCCTTTTTATGGTTATCAGAGCACCATTGTTTTGTCACAGGTGTGTATTGTAAAATATTCTTATTTCATTAAATGTTGCTCTTTTGGCTTAGCTCTTAAATCGACTTATTTATATATTTTTACATTTTTTGTTTATATTTAAAAATACACATACATATTTAAAAAAAAACATACAATACAAATACAAATACAATAAATAACAACATAAACACAAAAAAAAAACATTAAAAAATAAAAATTACAGTTGCAGATCGTATCCTTAGAATTGTTGAAAAAAACAGACTGGATACAAAAAAAAAGAAAAATAAATAAAAAAAAAATTTATATTTTATATTGTAGGTACTATTTGAACTTTTTTATTCTCTTTTGTTCCGTTATTTGGTGATATGAAAAAAAACCTAATGTTATAATGTTGAATTTTTTTCTATAATTATTTATTAAATAAATTTTTTCAAATTTAAAAACTGTTCATTCGAAGATAACTTCATCCATCATTATATCGATTTACTCCTTGTAAATATCAAGTCCTGAAATGTTCCAAATTGCTGCAGTATTAGAATGATATCATGCAGCTTCTATTGTTGACCCAACATATATTCAACTGCAGGGACAACATTTCGAACATCAGCCGAGTATTCATCAGTATTACTGGAGTAGCATCAACCGCTTCACAACAATCGGCGCTTATCAATGTTACGTCTGAACTAAATCCGGGTATTAAACAACATTATGACACATTATATTATCATCAGTTTATTAAACTTAATATTAATAGTGTTCGAAGGAGTAAAATATCCAAATTCGTCCTTGTCAATAAATATTTTTTTATCAATATGTAAGCCGACTTGAGTTGCATTAAGCAGCCGCTTCATATTTTTTCTAATTTCGAACAATTAAATTTCAATTGTGGTAAGAATCATCTGTTTATTTGTCTGTCTTGATTTGAAAACTTAACACTTAGCGTTTAGGGTGTCTAGCGGTACTGTGACAGTAAATATTCAAAAAAAGGAAGATCCAGTTAATACTTAAATTTCCAAAAAATAGGTTTAGAATTAGAATATCACAGAACAAATTACTATTTGCTTTAAATTGTCCTTAAAGGATGGCGGTGATTTTAAACAGTTATATTAGACTATTTGGACCTATTGTACATTTTGTAACAAACTTTAATCGATTTTTAGATTTTCTAAAATTTCAAATACAATCTCTCGAGATGAACGAGAATTATATACGAGTGTATATATACTCTTATGTACCTAAGTTTAAGTGATTTAAACATATAACTATATAAGTTTACTATAATGCAGTTTCGATATTGTGTTTTGTATTGTATTTTGTACTCAGTATACTGAATTTTATTTCCAGAGATGGTAAAATTCCTTTTTGCGTGGCTTTCTGTCATTTTGCTAGAAAAATAAAAAAAAAAAAATTAAAAAGAAAATAAAATAGCTAGAAAATTTTATTCAATATAAAACATACGTAATATATATTGACCATAAATATTTGTAATATTATTTTAGTTTCTAGGAACATCATTTGAATCGATGATTGTTTCAGATAAAAGTTTAAATGATTATTTGTTTTGTTGGGAGCGTATGTAAATTTTGTTAGATACATCTAGCCATTTAGCCGCTAACATCTAGCGATTAATCTTAGGTCGTTATCCTTTTTTCGATGTAATCGATATCGTGTTTTAAGTTTGGTTTGTGCTAAGTTTTTTCAATTAAAATCGGTACTCTACTGTGTACCTTTATCAGTACTACGGTACATAGATATGGAGGAAAAAAGTATTCCATTTATTTTCTATCTTAAGAAATTAGTTTTATTAAATTGATGCAATCATAAAATCTTTAATGGCTTTTGTGTTGAAGTATTTTTCTTCTAACTACTAACTGTTAAACTATAAGGCTAATAAGCCTGCCTGTCTTTACCATAGGTATATGTTGGAACAGGGAGAACATATTATATTCTTATTATAAGAATTGATCTTAATGAACTCCACATACAACTTAAACATGAGTTAGAACTCATTGAACTTGTATTTTTGAACTGCGGTCTTTCCAAGGAAAGGTTGGCACTGTAACCACTATGCCACAGAATCGTTTAAAGAGTTTTTACAAAATTATTAAAATATTTATAAATCTGTAATCTATATGTAAATAAATTTTTTGAACCTACTGTTGAATTATAAATCATCTATTATAAATAATATAAAAAGCAAATATAACGGTTAATAAATCAACGCTCCATCGTACCTGCTCTCAAGACCAGATGAGAAATTAAGCGGAAGAATAGTTGCAATCTGAATGATGACATACATCGGCGTCTTAGGAAATAGGAAAAGGTTGTATAAGGCGGTTGAACTTGTAACATAGTTATGACATCTTCAACGCATTATATAACAAATTCTGAAGCAACTTTTCAAAACCAATGATCCTTCAAAGATGTGCGTATGCTAACGGTTAACAGCCCTATCCAGTAAAAAGCATTGTTACGAAACCTAAATCAAAGCCTCGGGTACAAATGGAAACAGTGGACCAACCCAAGCAACAAAAAATGGATATTGATTTTGCTTGTAAAAATTCTAAGGTGGCAAAGATTTGACAATGGACCGTAGCGCCATAGAAGAAAAAGAGTAATTAACGCTGAAAAAGAAAAGGTTTCCAAAAAGCTGGAACAACTATTTTAAAACACGTTTTGGAAATTATAATATCTTGATTGGATTGAGTAACTATCCTTGCTTAAGTTAAAGAATAGATTTACCTCTGATGCAAATATTTGTAAGTAATATATAATATACATACTTACTATTTACATATACCTATATGAGACTATATAGAAAGGAACATGGGAAATAAGTAAAAATAATGGATGTTAAGTCATTTTAGAGATTTTTTTTTGTGTTAATATAGTATAGAGTTCAACATTTTGAATTCAGTTACAACAATAGAACTTCTTCTGGTAGCTCGTAAAATATAAGAAATCGTCTGAATATATACATTGAGGAGTTGTTCAATATTGTTTTCGATCAAAGGATACGTTTATTTTGTATTATTTATATCAGATTTTTTGTTTTTTGAGACTTGGGAATAAAAACAAAAGAATGGTCAGAAAGAGAAGGAATGAAAATACAAAAAAAAATATTATTATAGTATTTATTGCTTTAACAGAAGTTTTTCTTATTTATATTGAATTTGTCAATGGAGTTTTTTTTAACAGTGACTTCCATTTAAAATAATTCATCTCCTCAACATTTTTAATTTAAAAAAAAAAACTAGATTATCTACCTCTGAAAAAAGTGTAAGAGCAGGCTTCAACAAATGCGTGTCGATGACTCTATATGTTCAAATACTGAAAGTTTGGAAAAAACTCAAGAAAAACAAGAGTGTTCTATCATGTTTCCTTTATGTCCTTCTAATTCAAGGTGAAGGGAAATATCTTCGAGTATACGTATAGCTGCCGTCTGCCACACATCACCTAAAATTTTACACACATACTCGTATATTCGTTATTAATAAAAGCAGGAATATTGTGTTTCATTATTCCTTCTCTTGAAGAAATTCGAAATGACTAAAGAGGAAAGAGAAAGAAATTGAGATAACTCTCATACCCTTTCAAAAGCAAAAAACGCATATCTCTGAAACAAATGATGATAAAAGCTACAAATATGGTACAACTGTTTTTTTAATTGAATAGGAGTGATGTGCGACTACCACACTTCTCTCAAGACTTAAAATATTCTTATGATTAATTATGTTTTCAAACCTATTTAATCTTTTATATATGTTTTATTATATTAAATATAATTCTAGAATAACCTACGGAGTTTTCCGGGTGTGGAATACTAATATGATGGTTGCATTGACTTTAGCTTGTTTCATTATTTGTTTTATCTTAAAGAGCTTATTGCTACTCCATCTTATTCTGTTTCTCCAGACTATCCATCTGTTATTGGTAAACTGTTTAAGTTGTGACCAAGCTTATTATGTGTTAAGTTTTGACCGGTTTCTTGTATTTCTTTTTCTATACAGCTCTTCCTAACTAAGGTTGGATCATTCTAAATGCTTGTACAAAAATAGTTACTATATATTATTGTACATTATTTTATTTTATATATTATATAATATATATATTTATGTATTTATTTTTATTGTTATTTCAAAATTTTTTTATTTCTCAGATACACAAAGGGTTAGAGTTTAAATGGAAAATTTAAAAATAAAGACAATATAAAATCTTGACAACTTAATAAAACAAAATGAAAATCCAGATACCAGAATTCTATTTTAATATAAGGTTTAAACTTTAACAAAAGATTTGTTAATTTAGCGATTTTAAATTGTTTTTGAGAAATATATATGTCTGACAAAATATAGACTACATAGTCTACATTAACAATTATAATGTTCCATATTTAGATTTATTATCTAGAACAAGTCGAATTTATTTGTATAGTTATTTGTACAAATTAATGATAATAGACAAAAATTTTTTTGGGAAATAAATAAAACCAATATATATGTTATTTTATATAATTAATATACAAAATGTTTATATGTTCAAAGTTTAAATAAAATATTTGTCTATTTAATTTTATAGATATTTTTAAGGCAATGACACTTGTTTAATAAAATTGATATTTATAATGCCTCTATAATGCCACAAGGATATTTAAAAAAAAAATCGGGGATATGCCCTTTATATATCGGCTTAACTTTTTTCGATTAAAGCTCTTTAAGTGTTATCATCGTGTGTTTTATTTTTTCAAACGGCAACTTTGAAGAGAAAAAACAAGTAATGAAACAAAAGAACTACATTGAAGCATCAGGGTGTGTAAGAGGTCCGAACACCACACCAATTTGTTCCAAATCTTAAGACATAATGTAAGTTAATATCTCTATTAAATTTGAAGATATGCTTTTTAGTTTTGGGAAGAACCTCCGACCCGTACTCGAACCATTACTCAAATTCATTCCAAACTTAAGGAACATAAGGAAATAAGGATGAAATAAGGATGAATTTGTACTAAATTTAAAAATTCTATCATAATTGGTCTCAAATATTCTCGTTTGTTTCTGGGTCGATAAGAAGATTTTGGAATTTGAACCCATAGTCTAATTTGACCCATATGTAGGTACCGCATCAATTCCATCTTAAGTAACCTACAGTATATAAATTATATTAAGATAGCAGCAAAAAAATGAGTTATCGTGCGAATGGGTATCGCTAACTCTACTCAAAAAGTAATGCTGATCAAAAATAAATATACTTTTCCATATCTAACTTTGTTGGTTATGGTTGATACAAACACCGTGCTAAAGTTAATTTACCCTTTCCCTAAAATAGGTTTTAGGAGTTTTGAATATTTTTTTAATTATGCATTCTTCAAAGAAGTACAATTTTTAAAAAATGTGTCTCTTTTTCATATCGGCAATACTTTTTTCAATTAAACATCTTAAAGTGTTACCATTGTGCACTTTATTTTTTCGTACGGCAACATTCACGAATAACAAAAATTTAATTTTATTCAACATGAATATAATCTTTTATTTTAATAAAAAAATTTTAATTATTAAACTTCAAAATAACTAAGTATACAAAATACTTAATATGAAGTTGAAACAAATGATTACAAACGATTGATGTAACAAACAAATGTTGCCATAGTATTGGAAAAAGGAAATTTTTGAGAAATTATTTACGCAACTATCTATTTTCCTCCAAAACTCTAATTAGACTTGATATATTCATTATTATAGCCTTTAATGAAATCTATATTAATTCTTATAAGTAAATATTTGTTCAAAAATGGTTAAAATTCAATAAAATCAAATATATTATATTTTAAATTTATTATAATAATTCTTTTAAACATATTGTTATTTAAGCTTTAAAAATCAACTGTTGATATTTTTATTTTTTTTTTATTTATTTAATTTTATTTTAGGGTGGAAGTTATTTTTTCAACATTCGTCTTCTTATCAGAATTTTAAAAATTAAAGCGTGATCTTTAAAATACGTATTATATTTCTTTTCAATTGAATTTCAATAAATTGTTTTTAAAGTTAATACCGTTGAAAATTGAAGAAAAACTGAAAGCTAAAAATAAAATAAAAAAAAAAATAAATAAAAAGAAGAGAAACAAAAGAAATAAATAAAATTTTTTGAAGAAATGCATCACGTATTTTTCATTAATAAAAATATATATACATATTTTCGAATTCTATTGTATTATTTTCATATAAAACAATCAAATAAATACGCAAACGTATATATGTATGTATGTATGTATATATAAATAAGAAATTAAATTCTAAGTAAAAATTATCAACGAAGTATGTAATTTTAGGGCTTTTAGAAGAGTACTTTTTCAAAAAAGCTATAAAAAGATTGTGTTTCATTATAACTGTATAACTATAACTGTATAATTATAACTGTAACTATAAGGCAAAAGAATAGGTATACTAAATTTGCCATTATGCTTGTGACGCAGAGAAGGAGGGGGTACATAAAGTCTCAATGATATGGTTCGGATCAGAATCGAAAAGTAAATCGATTAAGCTATGCATGTCAGTCCGTCCGCACGATAACTCAAAAAAAAAAAGAAACTAGGATTTTGAAATTTTCACAAATTCATTTTTATGCAACAACGGTCATCGCTATTGAAATCAAGTTATTTTGGTCTACGGGTTCGAGTACCTGCCATACAACTTCTTTTTTTATATGACCATTACTCTATACGTCATGAAGCTGGGTGCCAGAAATTTTGCCAAACATAGTTTAGTTTAATGGCCCAAGCTTATGTAAAGTTTAGTTAGGATAGTGAAGTGAGCTCGAGTAGCTGCCATACAACTTCATATTTCACATTACTTTATACATAATAAAGCTGAATGTTTGAAATTTTGTCAATAGTAGTTAAATTTAGTTAACTGTTTAGTGTTTGCTTTGAATGTAGTTACTTTTGTGTTAGATCTATCTACAGAGTGGGCTAACTTGGACTAACAGATTTGAAATGTTTATATATTTTTTTTAAATTTTTTATTTTACTTTTATTTTTGCAGATGATGCATAAAATTTTATAAAATTGCTGATCATATTCAAGGTTAGAACAATCTGAACAGTCATTATGAGCCATGAAGCTCATTTTCATTTAAATGGATATGTCGATAAACAAAATTGCCTAATTTGGAGTACGAAGAATCTGAAATAATTCAATAATACCCTCTCAAATTCAATGTTTAGTGCAGAATTATGGACTATTGAGTTATCAATCCATATTTTTTCAAAAATAACAATGGCGAATTGTGAAAATGCTTTAATTTAAGAAAATGCAGATTTCGCGTCTCCTCCCCGTTCCCCAGATATGGTGACCCCAAATTTTTTTTTGTTAGGTTTAGCAAAGAAACAGCTTTAAAATCTACAAAATATACAGGACCTTAAGCAGAATATTCCCACAGAATTGCACTACGTAATGTAAAAAATCTTAAAAATTAACTGCCAATGGGAAAACAGAAGCCATTTAAATAATGCAATTTTTCACACGTAGCTCAAAAAAATTTAATAATTTATACCTTCATTTAAAAAATTATAGTCATTTCATGTCAGTCGATCCAAGTTGCCCCACTTTCTATATTCATTTGAAGTTTTATTCATTTATATAAAATAGGGTAGAAGTTTTGTAAATTGGAAGGTGGATGGACAAAATGAAAGTTATGAATACCTTAATATTTAATAAAAAAATTTGGAAAATGTGCTAGAATATAATGTGCTAAAATAAGTGACGGTTTAAATCTACAGGGCTATTGAGTATTTTAGTTATTGTTGTAGAGTTTAGAAGCGATAATATGCAATGGCTTGATTTCTTGTTCCAGGGCGGAATTTATGCTTCCAAACTTGAATGGAGCATTAAGTAGATATAGTTACAAGTGCAATTCTTCTATCTTACTTATATATTTCGAGTTACATTGTAATTATTTTAATTTATAATTTTTGTACATTAAAAACTTTTCTCTGCTCATCAGAGCAATTTTTAAGAAGGGATAGATGAATATTTTGTCCAATACTGTACTTACATATTTCATTATAGAAAATTTGCGAAAAATTTGATAATTTTTTGTGGATATTAAATGTATTGTAAATCAAGGTTTTGAAAAGAACATTTAAAACTTTTAAAAGTTAGTTTTATTGTTGTTGTTGTTGAAAAGATTTGAAGTTTTAAGAACAGATCGCCCCAAGTATATCAGCATATAACAGCATTGAGTTGTGATGGTTTTAAAGATATATTTGATATATTTAAATCTTATAAACATGAATTCGTGTGGTGAATTTATGATATTAAGTTAAATTTATTTGTTAAAGATAAAAATATTTATTATTTTCTTTTATATTTAAAAATTTGGATCAAAAAAATTTAGTTGGAAATTTGGGGGAAAAGAGGTTTTTAAAGCATATCGAAAAAATAAATAAAGAGATAATTTAGGCTTATTAGAAAACTAATGAATTATAATTTTTCTGAATACATAATATATAATCACCTTTGATTAAATATAATGTTTATCTTTGATAACTGCTCTAGTTTGATACAAAGAAACTTGCATTAAGTGGTTTTAGTGTGGTGTTTGTTTGAATGTGTTATTTATTTACGAGGGAATAGAAAACTTCACAAGCCATCCATTGAAGCTGTACGGTGTTCTTTTGGGGAGTGTGTGACTTTAATATACTAAAATCACACCCTTTTTAAACTAAACTTTAGACAGGAACCTTTGATACAAATGTACCGTTTGGTTATGATGATAGGAATTTGGAAGGATTTGAACTTATCTATATCCTAAACATACATAAATTACCAATTTTTTCGACGATCACATTTCATGGCATATGGTTTCACAAATACTAGATGCGCGTGCCAAAAGAATTCCCATAAGCCGAGTTGCGCCATGTGGATATTCTATCAACTGTGTACGGATGACCATCTGTTTCCTTTCTTAAAATTGTTTAAAACGGGTAAACGAAGAACAAATGTCTGTACAACTGTTGAAAGGCGTACAATAATCTTCCAAACGAAATTAAAGCCGTTACCATTATCCTTATTTTTAAAAAAGAAGTAAACATTTTTTTAGGTAATTGCCACAATTTAAACTAATTAAATAAGATTCAAATAAATTCAAACTTAACTATTGAAATTTATTTTCGTTGTCAAATACACTTTGTGTAGGATAAGATAGTATTATTGTAAAACTTAAAATCTAAGATTTGTAGTCTAAATTAGTAACCGAATCTCTAATGTTAATTACTTCTAACTAGTTCTGATCCTGAATGTTAATTAATTTTATTAATTTTAATAGTAGTCAATAGCGCAATCAATATTGCAACTAGAATAAATTTCAAATTAAAATTAAAAATAAATTTAATGTCAAACAAAAATATATTTCAAGCTTTTAACAAAATTAATATTAAATGAGAATCAATAAGAATCTAATAATAATAAATTCAAATATTGTTTAATCTATATAACCATTATATACTTAATTAATTCATTGTAAATTTCATATTGATAATAAAGACAAAAAAAAAAAAAAATGACATAATTTTTATATTTATAATTTTAGGAAAATTACTGTGCCGAGGAAATCTAAATTAATTTCGTATATTAAAACTGTTGTATTTTCGATTTTGACATTTCAAAGTATTGTAGCGACATCTTCCCCAATCAGCATTAGATACGGAAGCATTTAGTACGTAAATTTATTTTATACTCTTGTGTCAAAATTAAAAATTGACATTTAAAAAATTATTATGTCATCTCAAATACTTTCCATTTTAAAGATTTCCGGTAATTTCCTAAACAAAATTACTAAAGATGTAAAAATATCTTTATAAAATGAATTCAAACCTTCATTTTGAATATTTTTATCACGTTATAAGAAAAAATTTATTTTATGCGTCTCGCATCTTTAATTCTTTTAATACAGTTCAACATAAATATACAAACATTTGAACAAAATGTATATATCTAAATAAAATTCATTTATTATTTTTACATCTTCCAGATTTTACTTAAAGGTCCTTAGAAAATTTAATTTTTATTTATATGTATTTATGTATATTATATATATATTTTATATTTAGTATTCAATAAATAGGTAAAACGTTCTGTGGTCGCCTAAAACGATACGGAATGGTTGACAAAGACAATATTTATTTTGACATTATTTTGAATAATAAGGCCAATAAAATTAGATGCTGAATGAATGAAATATAAAATGATTTTTATAAATTTATGTATAAAACGGATGAATATATAACAAAAGTTCTGCTCTAAGTAAGTGAATGATGGTAAAGTATTATATAGGAATAAAATATTCTGAAAAAATTTTTTTATTTATTTTGGGTGTTAGAAGCAATGTATAATATTTAAACATGTTCTGAGATAGCCGGAGGATATTAAAATAATATGTTATAATATAACTGCTCAGTATATTTGATTAGTTTTTTTTATAAACGTCATTATAACATTTTTTGACGTTTCGTTTTTTTTTGTTTTTGGCAAAGAATATAAAAAATAAAATTAATTTGTAATAATGTTTTATAATAAAAGAAATGTCTTTATATATTTGTGTTTTATTATCTACTTACATTTCATCGATTTTATTTTTTTTTTATAAAGTAATATTTTTTATTTGGAAATATTTGTAGTCATTTTGTTTTACAGAGTGGTGCATGCATAAAAAACACTGTAAAAAATATGTGTTTGTAATAAGGGGTATTTTAAATTCCTACATATTTGATGTTTGTAACGATTGAGATAAATTTTGTTTTAGATTAGAAATTTTAATATAAATTAAATTACTTTGCATAAAATTAAATAGTTATGAATTAAATAGTCATATAAAAATTCTGGAAAAAGCGGCAATCCTGATTTTTAAACCAACTCTAAAATCCCTCCTAATTCAGATTATACTCGTACTTTTACATACATATTTGAACAACAAAAATTTTAAACTATGGGGTTGCCACCTTAAGAATCCCTAAAAACAAATTACTAAAACCCAACTAAATATTGTATCAAACTCTAAAGGGCATTCTTACATTTTTAAATACATATTTCAACTGGAAAACAAAAAGGCAAAATAAATTTATGAGAAAGAAAGTATGAAAATGTATTTTTTAATAAAATTGTTGTGACATTTTTGCATTTATGTTCTTTGGTGGGGCTATTTATATGCCTTACCTATTATATACCGTTGGAAAGAGTGTCAAGACAACTTTCTAACGGTATAATTATAATACAGGGTGTTTTGGAAAATTTCACACTTATAGTCGTTTTTTTGAAAGTTTGATTTTTTTTTTTTTTGTTAAAAATTTCCGCTTAAAACTGCAATATCTCAAAAACGGTAGCACCGATTCGGATGAAACAAGATGTATATTAAAAACAATATCATGTCCTACAATATTGTAAGATGTTGGCTCCAGTTTATAATTTTACAGGCATTTTATAAAATTATTTAATTAAAATGCTATAAAATCTTAAGAAAATTTTGTAATGCATTTTTCGACCACTAGATGGCGCCATCGCCACTAATGGTATATATATTCTGAAACTTTAAGATATATAGTACCATTGTGTGATGACGTCATCTGGATAACTCACAACCCCTCTCCGGAAGTATATTATCCTATGGCGAGTTTTATTAATTCAATTAAACCTTTATTATCAAATGTTGTCAGATAGTATGAATGAAAATCTATCAAATCAATTCAGTAAAAAGGTAGTTATTCTTGTATGACCTTTATTTACACCTTTTTTATACCCGTGCAAACAATAGTCACGGATATAATAGAAGTGCTTCTCCGTTTGTAATACATCGATACAAACATAATAGATATAAGCTCAAGTGTATCAAATATCAATGGATTAGTATCAAAAAGTAAATTGTGTTTATTCGTCCTGTTAGTACGATAACTCAAAAACTGAAGGATGCAAGGTTTTGAAGTACATTCAAAGTTTTTTTCAAAGAATTTATAGGTTCCCTATTGCTTTGATTAAAATGAATTAGTTCGAGTTTAGCAGTCCTACTTGGGATAAGATAATTTATATATTATGACTTCTTTATACGAAAATTTTTAAAAAAATGTGACGTACTTTGAGCATTTGCTAAATGGCTTCTTCTTAATAATTAATAACAAATAAATAAGAAAATTTGCCTGGTATATAATAAATATTTTGTAATTTAGAAAAATTTCACCAATGCTATTCTTTTTCTATACCTTTCAATAGCTTTTTATTCAAGTCATCCCAAACTTTGGGCATATAATGAAAACATGGCAGCACAAGCTTGTATCAAATTTCTAGTTTCTATGTCTTCATTAATTTCGAAGATAAACTTGCTGGATCTTGGGAGATGTGTGGTAGGTACATGAACCAGCATTCCCAATAATACCAAATCTTAAAACATAATCTAAGTTAATATCTTTATTAAATTGAAAGATATGCTTTAAAGTCTTGAGAAGTACCTTCCGCACGTATCCGAACCATTACTCCAAATTACTTCCATTACTTCCAAACTTAAGAAATATCAAGACCAGGAGGAAACATATTTGTACTAAATTTGAAAATTCTATCTTTATTGGCCACTGAATAATGCTCGTTTACCCCTGATTCGGTCGGAAGCTTTTGAAACCATGGTCCGATTTCGTATATTTGTTATCTCCGCTTTACTTCCAAAATTAGCAGCCTACAATGTAAATCTCATCAAAATATCATTTTTATACCCTATACCCTAAAAGAAGAAAAGGGTATATTAACTTTGGTATGATGTTTGTAACCACGTAAAGGAAGCGAGCTAGATATGGAAAAGTATATATATATTTGTGATTAGCGTGACCTCCTGAGTCGATATAGCCATGTCCGTCCGCTCGCCCAACCTTAGGCACGATAGCTCAAAAACTAATGGAGCTATCTTCATGAAATTTTAACTGTAGGTTACAAGTCCTGAAAGTACGGCGAGAATTGCATATGAATGAAATCGAGCAATGGGTTCGGATTCCGGATCATTTATTTTGTTTAAGGGCTAACGAACATATATAAAAAATTGCAATAACTCAACAACTAATGACGCTATCTTCATGAAATTTGTGTAATAAAACTACAGCGGGGATTGCGTACGGTCGAGATCTATATCTATTTCAGGTGTATATTTATTATTCGATTTATTCATTAAGAAAATTTAATTTTAAATTTTGAAAAAATAATATTCTACATTAAGCCTTAAATTAAATTTAATTGATAAAAAAATATATTTACTATGACAGTAGATACGCATTTGAGTATGCATTGAAGAAAATTAAAAATGAAAATTTTAAGCTTCATAAATTTTTTATTCAAAAATTTTAAAATTCTAAATAGTTTTTGAAAAGCAATTATAATAAAACTATGTACATAAATATCTGTATGTATACTATATATCATTCAAGTGCAGATACATTTTAAAATTATTTAAATAAACAAACTCACATTTTTATATACTTATATATTAAGTATAAATATAAGTTTTAATTATGCATGTATATATATACATATACTAAGTTTATGGATAAAATTCCAAAGATACCAAAGGATATGTATCATCTTTCTAAATAAAATATTTCGACCAAAAGATTTTCTATAAAATTTTCAATTTTTTTTTTGTTATTCAATCTTTGATGATCCGTTACATTGAATTGTGATGGGAATAGGGTTTCAAAAATTTGAAGAATTTTTCAAAACTAAATTAGTGAGCTTCATACATTATATTCACTTAGTTCTTTAAGTTTACATTTATCCTAATATAAAATTATGTATGTAAGGTATGTACGAGTACATATCTCTATTGTTAAATTAATACTTGTTTTCATATTATAAATGTGTGTCAAAATGAGGAAATTAAAAACAAACCAATGAAGTAAGACCAAAACTGAATAAAATAATATTTGCTTTTATATTCTGTTCAGGATCGGTTCAGCTTTATAAAACATAAAAGCATAACCCAGGGGCAATATGTGCGTCAGGATCTGCGATTAGTATAAAAAAATTTACATCTAATTGCAAAAGATGGTGCAGGCATAGTTTTTGATATATATAAAAAAATATATATAGACATAAAATCAAAAACTTTACTTTTTTAAAAAACAAAACCTTCCATTTAATTTCAAAAAATGCTAATTTCATTTTTGACACTTTACATTTGACATTTAACATTCGAATATTTAAAGCTAAGGATATATAATATTGGGGTTGCGATTATTGATAAGAACGTCGATAAGAGCATAGCTTAGAAAATTAGGTATGAATTGTTTATTTTTGATTAAAGCGATTGTCCAATATAAACTCCTCTGTTAAAATTATATACATATATAGTTTTCTGCGCTATTTTCTTATCGACTTTTTATCACTTATCACAGCTCCAATATAAATGCACCCTAAAGTAGGCAAAATTTCAAATTAAAATTTTTTTCATTTAAGTGACCCACATCATTCTTTTGAAACCTTTTTGCTGACCCGGAACAGCTTAATAACAGCTGTTATTAATTTAATTACTGAATTTGGATGTTATACTCTAAAGATTTTGTAGTCTTAAATCGTTTCATACCTTCAGAACTTTGCAATTGTTTAAATTATATACCCAAAGATTTTTTATGAATTTTAGAAGTATTCGATAATTCGAAATTACTTTTATACAAACTTAATTGAAAATCTTTAGCAAAGACTTATTTTGAGATGACCCTTTGAATCTTTAGATTTTCAAAAATATTTAAATATTTGTATGTTAGTCAGGATGTTCCTCTGTATGTTTTTTTGTAGGAAGTTGAAATTTTGTAACGGACCGTTTTTTTGGCATCGGAAGAGTCCTATTGGGTCAAAGCCCAATCGAAGCCCAACTTTTGAGCTAAATCTGCTAAAAGGATCATGAGCCTTCCATTCAAAAATGCAATAATACCTCGAGACGGACAGATTTTTGGAATAATTTTATTCAAATCTAATAGTTTCATTAAATTACAAAAAGTGTTTCCGTTGAACATATTAAATTTTTTTATCTAAGTTTCTTTTTAGAGTTCTGCTAAAATTTGTCACTTATTGTACAACGTCATTTTAGTTTAAATCTTTTGATTTTATTTCATTCCATCTTGTACTCAATTTGTCCAACATATAACCAGACAAATATGGATATATTATTTCATTATTGACTGTATGTTTATACACTTCATGTCCTTAGTTTATATTGGTTTTAATATGGATACAATGTTTGCATGCATATGCATAAAATTTTATATAAAACTTGAAAATGAAACAAAAGAATACCAGTCGAAAGAGATAGAAAATGAAAAGAGTAAAGGGAGAAAAAAAAAATCAGAATGCTTTAGGCATTTAAATATCATGTTTAAGAGTTGTTACATTGATTGACAATATTTAAGGATGATATTTCCAAAGACTTGGATAAATTTAAAGAGACTTTTTGACATGCAAATGTGTGTACATATGTTTGTACAAGTATTTAATAGTATTATATATGTTTTATATGTTATAACTTAGTATAAAATTGGATTTATTTTAAACTCTTTAAGTTAAATTGTTTTTTTTTTCTTCATTTTCTTCGAATTCAAATAGATTTAATTCGAAAGAGAGAATGTATATATATGTATATGCTAACTATGGGATTTGTCGAACAAAGTTTAATTTAGAATATATATATTTATTATAATAATTTTTTCTTGTGTGAATTTGAGTACAAGTCAGGGGATTTTGTGCACTTATTTATAATATACAATACTAATATGATAAATTAAATTTATTTTGTATTTTATGGATCTTTAGATAAATATCTTTTAGTTTATACCCATATTTTATTTTATATTTTTTAAGATATATAGAAATTATTAATTTATTTATCTTTTCTCAAAAGGTATTTTGAAAATAAAAAATTTCTTTTTAAAAATGAAATATTTAAAATAAATTTTAATTTTATTAAAATTTAAATATATTTATGATAAAATTTAAGATAATTTAAAAGTAACAATTTCCGACGAATAATTAATCTAGTTCTTTAAAACTTCTGCGATTATTAAAATATTACTTATTTTGGAAAAATATTGCTAGACATAGTGTTCTTTATTAGCATCACCTCCTGAGTCGATTTAGCGATATCCATTAGTACGTCCGTAAGTGCGATAACCCAAAAGATAATGATGATATTTTGATGAAATTTATATTGTAGGTTACCAATAATAAGGGAAAATTGGATTTAAATACCAGAAAACGGGCGAATTGGACCACGGATTGGAATTTTGAAAGCTTCACATATCACTGCTCCTAACAAACATATTTTTGAAATGAAAAAAGAAAAACTTCAAAATTTGGTCAAGTGTGTTCTGTCGTGTTTCCATTATGTACTTTAAATTGGTGAATAATTATAGTGTTATTTCGGGTACTTCGCACATATCGCACAAATCTTACAAATACATCTTCAAAATTAATACAGATAGGTTCCAGCCTATCTTCGAAATTAATAAAGATAGAGTATTTCATCCTGTTATCTTAATGTAAAATTTTGAAATTACAATGTAATTGTGCCCTTGTTCGAGTTAACAGACATGAGAGATTCTAGTGAGAGCTATATTTTACTAATGGTATAGTTAATCCTGGAAAAAAACAACATATTTTCATTGAATATCTGCTTCTGTTAATAGAACATCTTGAATTTAATGATGCAAATGTGTTTTAGAAAGACGGGGCAAGCTGTCAAACTGCTAACAGCTTTAATCCTTATCCGCTAGAAAATTTATGCCGCATTATTAGAAACGTGTAGAACACCACTAAAAGGTGAATTGAAACAATTGGCAAAAATTTGATCAAAAATAATACTAGAAAACTGTCGAAGGTTGCACGAATGAATGCATTGTGTTATTGGAGTTGAAGATGACGTCAAATAATATTAATTTACATTAAATACCATTATTTTACTGGGATGACGTTAAATTAAACTTACAAACTTAATGTAATCAATTGGTTTATTATAAATTACTTTTTGTTTTGAAAATGTCCGCATAACTATAGGTTAAAAGTGTATACTAAATTTGCCATTACGTTTGTGACACAAAGAAGGGAGAGGGGAGATATAAATTGAAAGGCATAGATTGGATCAAAAACGAAAAGTAAATCGATCTAGCAATGTATGTGCGTCCATTCTCAAGATAACTCAAAAAAAGCAGTGTACTTCTGCAGTGTGTTCGAGTAGCCGTCATACAACTTCTCTTTTATATGGGCATTATTCTTTACCTAATGAAGCTGGGTGTCTGAAGTTTTGTGAATAGGAGTTAGTATGAATAAAATTTATTAAACTGAATAAAATTTGGTGTAATAGAACAGGTTCGTGGAGCTGCTTTTCAATTACTATATTTTTTTGTACATAACTGAAAGTCTAATAAGTTGTGCATTCAAAATTTTGGCAAAAGTAATTAATCGGATTATAAAATGTATATATATTACGGTCACACACAGGTATCCCAGTATTGACACAGTCTTCTCTACTGCATTCTTCTTTATTTTTTAATAATTTTCGCTGACGCACATAATCAAACCATTTTTAACATATAGAGAAATAATCTAAAATATAATACGTAAGTCTTTTGAACACATGTGCCACGAACCTCAAAAAAAATAATTATTTACAGATCCAAATGAATATTTGCAGAAATATTTGTAATCTCCTCATTTAAACAACTCATTTTAAGTTTCTGTTTTAAGTTTTTTTTGCAACCGTCAATAAAAAATCAGGTGAGTGTTGAAAAAATTGTTGATTGATTCCATACTTAACTTGTACGTTTGAAACCATAGTTAAGACCTTAATCTCATATCTTAATATGAGACAACTGATTTTATACGAATTGTATTACCTATTAGAGTTTTCTTTTTTTTTATTCTTAAAATCAACATTACAACAATCCTAGAAATGTACTCGTACACATTTTGAAATATTTGAAAACTTTTTCTTAATTATTACTTAAATAATTGAATTAATAAACCAAAATGAATTGAAAACATTTATTTTGTAATTTAATTTTTTTTTTTGTTTTTCATTTAAAAGCTCTCATAATAAATTTTATAGTCATAATTTTTTATGTTTTTTTTTCTTTCATACCTGTTAATTTTAATATTACGGTAAATACAATGTAGATGTATTCGTTAAAAATATTAATCTTGTATACCTGTAAGATTCAAAACGATGAATAATATTAAAAAAAAAAAACCGGAAAGAAACATCTTGGTTTCTTAATTTGGAATATTAAATTTTCCTTATAATATCCCTAATGGCAAATTATTTCATTACAAAACTTTTATTCCATCATTTCAGTTTTAATAACATTACATTACACAATATATTAAAGTATACAATACATGTAAAGATAAATATGTATGTTTGTATAGAAGAAAAAGGTCAAATAAAAAAAAAGTACTATGAGAAGCTAATTTTTTTTTTTCAACTTTTATTAGAATAGTTACTATACAACTAAGAGTAACAAATTTTTTACTGAAACAGTTATTTCATCTGTCTCTTAAATTAAAAATTTTATATACGCTTAAAGTTTTTCATATCTGACAAGTTGTCAAAATATAACAGTTAAAAAATAATCAATAATAAAGACAATGTCGAATGTTTTTGAGAATCCAATCACGTTTTTTCCACCGGCCTTCTAGCAAGACAATTTAAAAGTAATATTTTGCACACAATGAGCGTAGCCATGACGCAGCTATCTAAATAGCGAATGTCAAAAAATCATAGTTATCAAAGTTAAAATTAAACAAGTGAGGGAAAAAAACCAAGGGTTTTTAAAAAGCACATTTTCAAAATTATATACGGTTTCTTACTGAGTATTTTATCATTTATTTTTATAAAAATATATATTATGATAATATTATAATTTTGTTATTTCATTAATAATTAATTATATGACTAATAGTGAAATACTTAGAATACAACCTTAATGCATTCAAGAAAACCTGTTAATAAGTGCAAAATATAATGTTGGAGCTTCAATGTTAACGTTTAATTTTGGAAAAACTTACACTGGTGAATAAGTTACTGTTTTATAAGAACATAAAAGTTTTAATTTTGAAGACCTAGTAGCCCTTCAATGGGGAAGGTTCCCAAATTTTTGCTTAGCAAACTTATGATGGATCTGCTCACCCCCCTCCTGTGTTCACCTTTCCATTTTTTTCCGGTTCTAGGAAATCAATTTGGAACTCCAACAAAATTTGGAATTTTACCTAGAATATTATTATCTAACCAAAAATGGTTAAGACTAAGAAACAGTTTCTTCAATTTAAAGAGACCCTTTCAAATTTAAGAAAAACCTTTAACGTATGTTGAAATATAATGCTGCACCTGTAAATTTTGCATATTTAAAAAAAAATTTGAACAGGTGTTAAAGTTACAGGTGGTTGAAAATAGCAAAATTTCAATTTTCGAGCCCTTATAGCTCCTAAACAGGGGGCGTGACAAAAAAAATTTGTTAACCGACTTCTATTAATTTTGGAGGATCTAACTTCTCCCAAAATATCAAGAGCCTAGGTTGAACCGTTTAGAAGATATATGGGGCCAAAAATTTTGCAAAAGTTGAGTTTAGCTTAATGGTAAATTTTAGTACCGTATGGCAACCCTATACATTTTAGTCTTATATTTTTGTGAAGCTTATAAAACCAGCTATCTTTTGCCGTTTTCAGATTGAAAATATACTTAACAAAACTCTTGTTATAATAATTTAAAAATAGGGCTTTTTCCAAATTTGGGGGGCTGTAGCTCCGTAACGGGTGGGGCTACAGAAAAAAATTCTTCTACGAAATTAATTTTTTTGTAATATCTACCCGTGGTTAAAATTTCTTTACTCTATTTCAAACGGTGTAAAAGTTTTTGTAAACATACGGACGGACGGACGGACGGACAAAGTCAAAATTAAGAAAAACCTTTGACACTTATTAAAACTTTCGTTTTGGAGCTTTCAATTTTGTATACAAATAAAAAAAAATTTTGACAGGTATTCAAGTTATAGGTGTTTAAAAGCTAAATTTTTACCAAAATTTCAATTTTCGACTCCTTACAGCTCCTAAAGAGGGGGCGTGACAAAAAAATTTTGTTAACTGACTCTTACTTATTTCTAAGGATCTAACTTCTCCCAAAATTTCAAGTTTCTAGATTTAGCCGTTCCGAAGTTATGAGGGACCAAAAATTTTGTAAAACTTAGTTTTGAATAACGGTAAATTTTAGTACCGTATGGCAACCCTATACAATTGGCTTTTAAAAACTTGTAAGGCTTATAAAAGCAGCTGTCTGTTACCGTTTTCGGGTTGGAGATATACCTTATAGAACTCTAATTATAACTGTTTAAATATGGGCCTTTTTTCGACTTTGTGGGGCTGTAGCTCCGTAACGGAAGGGGCTACAAAAAAAAGTTTTAACATTAAATTATTTTTATTGCAATACCTACCCATTCCTGATATTTTTTTGTCAATCGTAGGTAAAAAGGGACGGACGGACGGACGGACGGACAGAGTGAAGCTATATAGGCACATTTTTACAAAATTTTTTGAAAATGTGCTAAAAAAGTGGTAACTTTTGCGTCGTTGAAATCTTTGGTGGTTACTTTATTTGTGGGCATCTGTTTAAATTTTAAGCTGTATTTATACTTTATTGGCTAAGCTCATTGTGCTTAGGAGATCAATTTGGAGTCTGAATCGGCATTTATATTTATTTAATTTTATACATTTTATACAACTGAATGATGGAAATGAATGAAAGTAAAATGATGAAGACGAAATGATGGAAAATAAAAAAATCATTTATTCTCTTTTAATCATTTTAAAGTAACAGACAATTTTGTTTTTCAGCGTTTCTTTTTTGGCTGAAAGCATCAGACTTCGTATAAAAGTTTCATTTGGTTTGTTTGAGTTAGTACTGAGCCTAAATCATGATTAAAAAAAGAATAAAGTCCTTTAAGTTAAAAAAATGAAATTCTAAAGTGTATTTTGTAAAGTGTAATGTGTTGATTTATAGCTTCCACGATTCGAACAACTAGGCCTTGCGAACCGAAAGTGTAGTATTGTACTAAATTTATTTAAATATTTATTTTTAATAAATCTCGACAAATTGATCAAAATCTTAAAATTTATGTTTAAAATATAAAAAATTTAAAAAAAAAGCTTTGAAAGTCAAATAGTTTTTTAAGATTTGTTTCATTTCTACCATAGTTCATCAACTGTTTCAAATTTTATTTAAAAAGAAACTGTACTACGGTTAGCATTAAATATTTAACGAGAATAAATTTTATTTCATTTCGTTTTTTTTAACGGGATTTATTCCCCCTACTTATCTCTCATACAGATTAGAAAAAGAAGGCACGAAATTATAGAAAGTAGGAAAAATAAAATAAAAAGAAAAAAATGAAAAATTAAGGAAATTCTATTGCAGGATAGGATATTATAGGTAGCAACATTTTATGGCCGTACTAATTAAAACGATTTTTTTTTTCTTGGGAAACTAATTCAATGATCATTTCATTTAATAGCCTAATAATATTGGGAAATTATCACGATTATCGTATTATTTATTTTATTATTTAACATTTAGTGGTGCGTATGTTGCTGGTTATTACAAAAAAATTTAATAACTATTTTATTTAATTCAAATTGCTTTGTTTCTTCTTGGTTTTTTTTTAATTTTACATAATTTTATTCTTATTTGAAGTTTTAAAACCTAGAAAATATTAATGTGAGTGGAAATAGTTTTTATTGGTTCAAACTTGGCTTGAATGTATAAATAGAAAATGGGATCCTCAATGGCAAATAAGAGTAGGCACATGTCTTATAGACTAAAGAAGTATAAATACAATTTTCGTATATGTCATAAAATTTTAATTGAAAGCTAGGGATGAAAAAAACCAAGGATTTTTAAAAAAGCACATTTCTAAAACTACACAATGTTTATACCCGTGCATAGATATCAGTTCACAGGTGTATTAAAATTGCTCCTCCGTTTGCAACGCATCGATCTAGATGAGCTAGATTTAGTATCAAAAGTACGTATAGGTCTGTACTTCCGTCAGTCCTCGTGTCGGCACGAAAACTCAATAACTAAAAGGGCTAAAAGTTTGAAATTCTCACAAAATCATTTTAAGCAATAAGGATCCCTATCAAAGTCAATAGCAATAGGAATCCGTATTGCAATATGACTTTCTTCAAAACTAATTATACCAATTAAAAATTAAGAGAAACTTTCTTCAATTCTAAAGAAGCCACCATTTAAGATTAAGAAAAACCTTCCACATGGGTTAAGGTTATAAATTGGAGCTTTTTTTTTGTATATTTCTTCAAAAAAATTGGACGGGTGTCTCCTTACAGCTCCTAAAAACTGACCGTCACAAAAGAAATTTCTTTAGAGATTCAAACTTGTTATACCTGTCCATAGCTAAAATTTCATTTCTTTATTTCAAACGGTCTAGAGGACGGACAGAATAAAACTATTCTTTACAAATTGTTTAACATTTATTAAAAATTCTAACATCCAGGGTATTTGGAGCTCAATGGTCCCGCGAAATCTGAGCTGATAGAAAAATTTATAAAAAGCAAAAATTTTTTTTTAAAGGGAAGGAAGCGAGATAGCTGCTGTAAAAATATTGTTGTGTTTATATATATATATATATCAATATAGAATTTTTAACTAAATGTCGTTACTTGTTAGTTGTCATGACTTCCCGGTGTCTAATCATGTAAGAAATTCGCATCACAATTATTTCAAAACTTGAGTTACTGAGCGTATAGCAAATGTTGTAATCTAGTAATTCGCATAGTAATTAAAATAGTTGATTTAAGTATAATTTAATTTGAGCGTCACAATTACACAGTAGTTGCGATGCGAATTTCTTACATAGTAAGGCAACTGAATTTTGTAATCCAACACTAAAAAGGAAGAAAAAGATTTGTACTCTTTTGAAATAAAAGCTCTTATCATAATTTAAAACTATATAAAATCTATAATTTTTTCACTAAAAAACACATAATCCAAGATAATATTTTATAAACATCTTTAAACTTAAATTGAAAAAAAAATTACTTAAATCTTAATAATATCTTCTTTTTCAAAATTCAGTTTAAAATAACAGAAATAAATCTATAAAAGTTTATTTTGCGTATATATAAAGTATTAAGACATTTGTTGGAATTTTTTTTTTAATCTTATCATAAAGAAAAAAATAAATTTCATACAAAATAATAGCAAATATTAGGAAATATTTTTTGGGGAAAAAGAAAACATCCAGTGTCTAAATTTAATCCATATTATTTATATCGCATATTATCACAAAATATATATTTTTATATTATCCCCATATATACGAGCAGAAAAATCCTATACGAGTATTATAGAAATTTTTTAAATTGATTTGTTCTAACGATATAATATTATTGCTTATAATATATTGAAGAGTCAATTTTTCGGAATAAATGTGGGGTCAGCCTATAAAAAAATGAATGAGAATTTTCAAAAAAAAAAAAATAAAAAAATAAAAACAAAACTAACGATAACAATGTCAAAATACATCATTATGAAAGATTTCCAATTGTGTTTTTATTTGGTTTACTTTTTTTTGTAGACTTATTGTTAAATTGCCTTTCCACTGCTAACACTTGGTTTGTTAATATTAGCTATGCTGTTTTCTCATTTAACATACGTCATAACAACAGAACCTATATTTTTATGTGAGTCAGGGTCTATGATCTGTTTAAATTAAATTTACATACCATTATAAAAGATGGCGCAGACATAGTTTATTTTTTTATTTATAAACAGTCGCTTACTTCATACAATGTAATAAGGGAGTGAAGCATGCCTTTCCTTCTCATGCGTGGCAGATTATACTACATATTAATTTTATTAGTAATATTATTTATTTTTTTTGTATAATATATTTTATATATTTGGTCACCATGGGGATTTGTACAGAAAAATTATTTTTATTTTAATTAAAAATTTATGATTCGCACGAGAATCGAACACGCAGCCCCTCGGTTAGGAAGCCAAATGTAGGTTCGATTAAAAAAAATATATAACTATATATAAATAAAATAAAAATTTAATTTTTTTAATAAAAAAATCTTTCTATAAACAAATAAACAATACTGATTTCATATTTGACATTTTACATTTGACATTTGTTATTGACATTTGATTATTTAAAACTAAGATAGTTAACCTTTCAAATTAAAATCTTTTGTATGAGTGATCCAAACTTTGTTAGAGATTCGGATGAAAAAAAAATACAGCTATTAAGTAATTATTGATTCAATGTAGTTTAATAATTTTATTTTATAAGTTTGGCGTTTCTATTTGTTAATTTATTTTCCGTTTTACTCTTCCAGATTATATTTCATTCAAAACTTTTTTCAACTTGGTCTAGGGTAGTTGAGTTCATATAAGCTTCTTAGTTATGCGCATGTTGCGTTTATAAAACAAAATATACCGTAACAAGTCTTCCCAAAGTTGATTTTTAATATTGTACTAGTGGCGCAAAATGCTCAAAGCTGAAGCGATTTTCGCCCTTAAATTGTTATTTATTTATAAAAAAAAACCTAGCCGATTAATATTTATGCAGTATGACTTAAAAAAGTTTTACAAGACCAAAAGATATTTTCCTTCATAATTTCCTCCCAAATTGTGCAGTTTATCTAATACCTATTCTCTAGTTGCTAATCTGCACCCCACAGGCTTCCTTTTCTAATCTTAATTCTCAAAATCAACTGTACAATAGTAATAAAGATCTAATCATATATTCAGTTTTAATACAGGGTTGCATTTAGTTCCTTAAAGTTTCTACCTCATGGCATCTTTTGCTATTACTCTGGCCAACATATGAAGCTTTGCCTTGAGCATCTAAAAACTATAAGTTTTTTTTTTATATATCCTATAGATTTCAGAAAATAATACTTTTTATATAAATGTTTTATACATATATAAAACATTTTTTATTACTTTATAGTTTTTTAGTAAAAAAAAAAACAAACAAAACGAAAAAAACAAATATTAGAAACGTTTTTATATTTTGAATGAAATCCTTGAAGGAAAATTTTATTTTTTGATGATTTCTTCCGGTCTCGTTT
Source organism: Dolichopus griseipennis (assembly GCA_963082915.1). NCBI lineage: Eukaryota > Metazoa > Arthropoda > Insecta > Diptera > Dolichopodidae > Dolichopus > Dolichopus griseipennis. Next base: position 30,025,476 of record OY720441.1, on the reverse strand, counting down.
TTCTTTTCGTTTTTTTTTTCTGGAAGCATTTAGATAAATCCCTATTATATAAGTTCTGGCAAAACAAAATCAATTCAAATCTGAAAAATTATTATAATGTGTGTGTTTATGAAATATCCTTTTGATATCCTAACTGTTAAAAAAAGATTTTCATTTCTTTTTCACCCAATTTTCTTGTATTTTGTATTATTTGTTATTGTATACAGTTTGTTAAACGCAGAGAGTAGAAAATTAGGAATGAAATAAATAATTTTGTATTTTATAAGGGGATAATATGGATATCATATTATTGATATTTTTGTTCAAGTATTTCATTATTTTTTGTTCATCGTTTTTTTTTTTTTTTTTTGAAAGAATACAAAAATTTGGAGCAAGAAATGAAAACTTAAAAAAGGAAATCTTATCAAACTTTCATTATTTCATCAATTTATATCTTCAATTCGTTTAAAAGAAAAATCACTAATGTTATTATTTGTTGGAAAACTTTGGGCTTTAGAACATTTTCTAAAAAAAAAATTTTAAAAAAAATTCTCGGTCACACTGTCTGGGTGTTAAAAAACATTTAATGCCTTTTGAAGTAATGCAGTTTTAACTGAGGATGGATATTATAAAAAAATTAATTTCATGGAACAACTTTTTTCTGTAACTTCAACTATTGTGGAACTACAGCCCCATAAAGTCCTGAAAGTTCTATATTTGAATAGTTATAATAAAAGTTTATTTTATTATAAACTTTTTTATTATAACTATTATAACTTTAATACAAGATTTATTTTCAATCAGTTTCCTTAGTAATTGATTAATTGTAAAAATAATTTTCAAAAATGACAGCTACTTTAATAAGCTTTATAAATACATAAATGTAAAATCGAAATATAGAGTTGCCAGATGGTACTTTGATTTATTATTAAGTGAAAATCAATTTTTGAAAAATTCCTTGTCTATTTATATTTTCCAAATAATCAAGTTAAATATTTTATATTTTGAGACTAAGTTTTTTATCATCCTCCATTTAGAGGCTTCTATTGATTGTTTAAAAATTTTTTTTCACAATCCTTGTCCTTTTTAGCACATTTTTTTTTTTTATTTGTCAACTGTCATATAAAAAATACAATCTAATTGATTTGTAGAAATTAAAGATGGCTGAAAAATATAAATAAAAAAAAAAAAAACACTTAACTTAAATTTTTAAAATCGCTATTTTTAATTTGTAATTTTGTTTTTTTAAATTTGTCATATTAATTTTATTACATACATAATATATTAAATTCTTATGTACTTCATTTTTAAAAATGATTGTGAATTCTTGACATTTTAATTGATTTTGTATTAAAGATATTCAACTCTTTATTGGAGTTCTATATTCTCAATAGAACATATTGATTTTGTTCTATTTTTTAGTGCTAACTGTTATAGGCAAAAAGCCTGTTTATATGTGTGCATGTTGTAACAGGGCTCCCCCTTTAGAGGATACTATATCTAATAATTAGAATTGATCTTAATGGATTCCACATACAGTTTAAATATAATATAGTAGTACTACGCCTTATAAAATGTAAAAACGTCTTAGATTTTCAATAGATACAATTCATTGCTATTATATATTGTAATAATTTTATATTTGAATTATAAGATATTTCTGTATCTGCGAGTTGTATATTTTCAAAGTAAATTTTTGTTTAATTTGAACCCAATGGCGAATTTACTGGGAATCGAACCGGGGCTGGTATATAATATTAAATAAAACATACATTAGAATTTTTAATTAGTTTCAAATATTGGACTGCTTTGCAATCAAATTTTTCTCTATGTAGTTCGAAGATTGTAAATTTGTTTGGACCATCATATATTTTGTAATAAAAGTCATATGCAAACGTTATTTATAGAACCTATGTTATTAAATTAATCAAAGCTGTGTTCCAAGGTTCCAAGTAGTAGTACATATTACTCTTTCAACATTTCTTTATATGACTAGAAATAAAATTTCCAATTGATCGTAGTCGACAAATTATAATAGATAAAAATTTTCACTTTGTCAGTTATAATATTGTTTTTTCAATGCGGTTTTTATACAGCCTCGTCTACTCTGAGACTGAATTATAACAAAAATTTACTCTTTTACACAGATAACTCAGAGTTTATTATTCCTGTATCGTTACAAACCGAGCCCGTGTTTATTAATTAATCCGTATCTTCTAAATTCTCATGAGCTATGAAGCAGATACAAATTTCAAACCCGATTTTAAAATACAATTAATCAAAATATAAAAATGGAATATTCAAAAATTTGTCAATTAAAATTTCCTCATAACCAAACTTGAAGCTCATAAAATCGCACCATATATTTGATAACTTAAGTTTTAAATTTATAAATTATATTAAGAACATATTGTTAAAAAGAGTCATATAATAATAAATTCCTATCAAGTTATAAATTAAATTCATTATTTTATTATCACACTTTTTTATTTCATAACTAATAAAATTATTAAATTTTGTGTTTATTATATTTTTTTAATTTAATTTAAACTCGAGTATTATCACCAGCTTTATCACAAACCCAATGTTCCCATGGTATACATCCCAAATTGTCAGCATTGTCGACAAAACCTCTTGAACCAGTAGTTGGTGGATCAGTAAGTGGGAAATCTAAGCATGTTGCTTCAACAGGTATACTTGGTTCTGATGGTTTTTGTTCTGTGCATGCCCAAAATTTATTTGGATTTATATGTTTATGTGGTTTATAATAGTTTTCTCCGGTACAATCTGGTGGTCCAACTTTAGATGTACATTCCCAATCTTCCCATGGAATACAACCACTAACTTTATCTTCTACACGTAGAAAACCACGTCCATCCTCACAGCGCATTTCAATTGGGGTAGATCCTTTTGCTTCACAATACCAATATAAATTTGGATTAATATGTGGCCATAATTCGACGAAATCGTTTATACATTGTGGTGGTATTGTTAGATCAGAACTGATCACATTACCAATACAGAAGAGAATATTAATTAAAATCAGTTTTTTGAAGGCTGAAAATTATGTATATATATATATAAATTTTTTATTAATTTTAATTTTTAAAATTTAGTTCTAGGATAAAACATTACCTGACATCTTAATTTGAATTATAAGTAATGACTAAATATTTAGAAAAGAATTGTTGAAATATTTATATCTTAAATTGTACGTTTTTGTAATCAAGATCTATATATTCGAATATTTTAATCTATTTTTTATTTTAGTTAAGTGGATTTTTATCAGTTGATAATTTTTAAAATAAGATTATATTAATTTTTTAATATTGTTTAAATCTAATCTAATATTAAATGTAGTTTTCAATAGAATTATTAATCATGCTTTGTTAATTTAGTATTGTTCTTAGTATTTAATTAATCCAGATAATTATATAATTAATAAAATTCACATTCTGAAAAAAATAATTTTTGTTTTTATTAATTTTTGAAAATATATTTTTTTCTTAATGTTGGTAACACTTGTCGTATGTCTAACAATTATATTACATTTTAAATTATTTATTTATTCAAATTCTTTCATATCTTTCAAGGTTTCACTAAATATAAAATCAATTATTTTTATCAATTTTTATTTGCATTGGAAACTTTTCTTTTACAATTTTTCATTGATTATTTCTTTAGCCATTGTTCAGATCCGTAAAAAGCGAGAGTCCCACGAGATAGTCGTATGTCTTATAAAATGTATAAACATCTCAGACTTCAAAAAATTTAATTCTATTTATTATATATTGTAATAATTTTGTATTTCTGTAGGAGGGCTCCAGACTCAAAAAATAAGCTAAAACTAACTGTTTGTTCACTTAATCAAGTTACCTCGTGACCATTTGACTTATTTTTGAGAAAGTTTCGCAATCTTTTTGATTATATCTTGAGTAATAACACATGGGAATTAAATCGGGGGACTTTTGGCTCCGGAACTTTTGTCTTATCGTTTTTGTTTATGTTCATTTATAAATAGTGAATGTGTACCATTAATTTAAACCCGAAAATCTTTTACTTGAATTCGAAACCGGATCCCTCGAATGAGAGGTCAACACTGTAACCCCTATGCAATTTAGAAAATTTTAATTCCTGCCCCAAAAACTTCCACATAAATTATTATTATCAAAAAAAAATCAAATTTTGATTAAAACAATTAAAAACAGATATTCTTATCTTTTATTTTATATTTTGAACATTAAGTATTCGATTAAATTAAATTGATATTTCATTGATTATTAATTCTTTTAATTCTTTATTAATCCACTCAATTTTAATTTTGCAAAAATTTTAAAGTTATGACGATAACTTTTGCAAAAAATATTATAAAAATTTGCAGAGATTCTACATTTTTTTAAGTTGTGGAAATCCGTTATTATTTAAAACAAGTCTTAAAAGTCGAAACACAAATGTTGTACATTATATTCGTTAGCAGAGACTTCCAATATTCTTTTGCCATAAGAATTTCGTTTCTAAAAATTTCGTGTTTAGACCCGTATGATTTTAAGCCAATAGGGTATAATAAATTTGCAATAACGTTTGTGACGCAGAGAAAGAGGATACATATAAACTCAAAGGTATGGATCGGATCAGAATCGAAAAGTACATCGATCAATCTATGTAATTCCATCCGTCCGTCAAAAAATTAAAGAACTAGAATTTTGAAATTTTATATACCTAATTAAGCAGGATGCCCAAAATTTTGTGGTCATACGGTTATCCCAGGTTGAAACAGTCTACTCTACTGAAATTTTCTAAATTTTTATTATTTTATTTCGGTTTAACTGCTTTTTTCAGAAAGACAACTAAAATAAGATTTTGATTAGGAGAGATGTTAGAATTGGATTAAAAATCACGATTGCCCTCTTTTTCATTAAATTTATATTTATGTTTATGCAAGATTGTCAATTTGGAGGATTCTTAGAATTTGATTTAAAATCAGGTTTTCCCCGTTTTTCAGTATATTTATTTGTTTGTGTAAAAATGTTTATTTCGAGGGATCTTAGCGTGGGATTCAAAATCAGGGTATTTCATTTTTTTCAGAATATTTATAAGTAATGTTTATGTATTAGAAGGGATTTTACAGTAGGTAAAAAATCATAGCTTCAATAATTTATTTAATTGATAATTCTTTATTTTTTTAATAGTAATTTTGTCCGAGTCTATATTTTTAAAATCCATATTAATTCTCGGGCTCGAAATGGTAAAAAAAAAAAATAAAAAACGAAAACTAGAATTTATGAAACCAGATTTTAGAAAACGCGATTTTATTGAAATGGGATTCGCACCTTTTTAAATTTAAAATACATAAATTTACACTCAGCTCCAAAACTAATAGAAAAAAAATTTCAAATATAATATATAGTAAATAACTAATTGTAATTAGAAACTAGTATAAATTTATACTAAAATATTTTATTCTTTTATATCAATATTTCAATATGGCGCCGCCCGTAAATATGCAGCTATTTATGTTTTGTATTATAAGTTCATAAATGTGGAAATAAATTTTTTATTACTAATCATTTGTTTTACAATTTAATTAAGAATACATATTCATTTTTGAACAATACTTTAGATTAGTACAAAACCAATACGATAACATCCAAATCTTATTTTAATTAGGACTAGCTAATACCCGGTGCGCGTTGCTGCGCCTCTCAATGGAGGTTTAATTGAAGTTGATGTTTGTACTGCAAAAAGTTAACACAAAAATTACACACGGTTTCCACATGTAAATTTTAAAATGTATGAAAGCAATCTTTTTAAAACGATTTTTCTAGGATTATTCTAGTAATTTTTGAAACTTTCTGTAATTCAAAGCAGTACAAATTAATTTCCAAATTTTGACGTAATTTACTTCCAAAAAAATTTTTTTGAAAAATCGTATGACCGATTGTTAACAGACTCAACTCAATTTTCAAGTTGCTTCACACATATAAAATTTGAGGTACACCGGTCAAATCGTTTCTAATTTAGAGTTAAGTAACGCAAAAATCTATTAAAAGCCATTGTGCCCACTGGGTTAACGGAACTGCACTTTCTCTTTGGGCAAAGCAGTATTGCGCAAAATTGGACGTAATTTGCTTGCAAATCACTCAACAAAATTTTTTTGAAATTTTTTGCGAAGTACTGCTTTGGCTTTCTTTTTAGCCAAAGCAGTACTTCGCAAATTTTGACAATATTAGCTTCAAAAACTATTTTGACCAACCGTCGGGCCGACATGGGTTAACAAATTCCAAATCTGTTAATAGTGTCAACTCAATTCTCACAGCGGAGCACGTATACAAAATTTGAAGTCAATTGGGCAAACCTTTTCGAATTAAGATTAAAGTATTGAAAAAACCTATAAAAAGCTGTTGGGCCGCAATGGGTTAATGGAACTCAACAAAATTTTTTTTGGGGCTTTCTTTTAAGCCAAAGCTGAATTTCGTAAAATCGGACAAAATTTGAACCCAAAATTTTTTTTGACCACCCGTCGGCCCGACATGGATTAACAAATTCCAAAACTATTAATAGTATCTACTCAATTTTCAAAGAGCATTACGTATACAAAATCTGAAGTCAATCGGTCAAACCGTTTTCATTTTAGAACAAAGAAGTTTAAATACTTGCACCACAGCCCCAACTTGGCGGTCCGTTAGAGCAAATTTTTTGGGCCACGATTTCTTTCCGTACCCAAAAACCCCTATATACAAATTTTCATGAAAATCGGCTGGGCAGCTTAGGAGTCTATTCGCTACATACAAACAAACAAACAAATAAACAAACTTTCGCTTTTATATATTACTAGCAGATTTACCCGGCGTTGCCCGGAAGCTTGCAAATTGTAAAAACGCAAGTTTTAGCCAATTTTTTGAAATACTACTTTGCTTATAAATGAAGCCACAAAAAAATATTTGTGGAGTTCCGTTAACCCATCGTGGCCCAACAGCTTTTTATAGGTTATTTCGTTGCTTTGTTATATATTAGAAATGATTTAACCGATTAACTTCAAATTTTCTATATGTGTTCTTCTTTGAAAATGAAGTTCAATTTACTAACAGACTTGGAAGTTGTTAACCCCTGCCGAACCGACGATTGTTCAAAAAAAAAATTTGTAAGTAAATTACGTCCAATTTCTGAAAGTAGGTACAACTTCTTTGAATTAGGGGAATGCTTAAAAAAATGTTTTGTCGAGTTCTTTTAGCCCAAACGGGTTAACCGAACTCAACAAAAATTTGTGCCAGCCTCTCTTTGTGACTGCAAAACCACCCTGTAAAATTGGACACAAATCGGAAACACAAAATTTTTTGGAAGCCCGCCGGGCCGAAAGGGGTTAATTTATTCTAACCAACTTTATACCATTAATTCCGTTTAATAAGAAGAACATTCGTGCAAAATTTCAAGTTAATCGGTCAAACCGTTTCGACTCGACATCAAAAAAACGAAAAAGCTTAAAACGGCTCTGGAGCCGCAACCTGTTGACTTATAAAAATGCGACATAGCCTATGTCACCCCCCGGGCTCCCAGAACTATTCCTTTAAAATTTTGTGACAATCGAACCAGTGGTTTTCACGTGAATCCTGGACAAACAAACAAACAAACAAACAAATTTTCTTCTTTATATATTAGATTAGAAATTTGCATTCAAAACCTTTTACAAAATTACAAATAGGCATGAGTTAAAAGTTTTAAAAATATTGTTTTCGACCGTTAAGCAAAACTTAAAAAAAATACATTAGGTCCAAAAGGGGTTAATAGAGCGCAATCATGTTTTTTGGTGAGCTTGTGAAATAATGCAATGTTTGCGTTAACTTTAAACTGTGTTAGTCGAACAATTGTTTTTTTTTTAACATATTGATTAAACCTTTTCAACAGAAAAACAAATTTATATTAAAGATTGAACTCTTTAAGGAGATCAAATTTAATGAACCCTTGTGACAAAAGGGGTTAAATGATAAAAATCAAATTAACCCTGTGAGCTTTGCTAATAAAGATTAGCTGAAAAATGTGTTCAAGATTAGCTGAAAAAAGTGTTCGTTTAAGCTCAACAACAAAAACATTGAAAAAGCTTCATTGCGCTCTCTTGCCCAAACGGCCAAAAAAAATATTGAAAGCCCGCCAGGCCGAAATGGGTTAATATATTCCAAGCAACTGTATAAAACTAATTCCGTTTGCTAAGAGGAAGATTTGTGCAAAATTTCAAGTCAATCGGTCAAACTTTTTCGGCTCAACATCAAAAACATTGAAAAAGCTTCATTGCGCCCTCGTGCCCAAACGGGTTAACCGAACCCAACAAAAATTTGTGCCAGCCTTTCTTTTCGACTGCAAAACCACCCTGTAAAATTGGACACAAATCGGAAACACAAAATTTTTTGGAAGCCCGCCGGGCCGAAAGGGGTTAATTTATTTCAACCAACTTTATACCATTAATTCCGTTTAATAAGAAGAACATTCGTGCAAAATTTCAAGTTAATCGGTCAAACCGTTTCGACTCGACATCAAAAAAACGAAAAAGCTTAAAACGGCTCTGGAGCCGCAACCTGTTGACTTATAAAAATGCGACATAGCCTATGTCACCCCCCGGGCTCCCAAAATTATTCCTCTACAATTTTGTGTCAATCGGACCAGTGGTTTTCACGTGAATCCTGGACAAACAAACAAACAAACAAATAAACAAACAAATTTTCTTCTTTATATATTAGATATAGATTGTTTTTTCTTTCATTACTATTGAAAGCTTTTTTAGTTAATTTTTAATTTCTCTTAAAGCATCCAATATTGAAAGCTTTAAGTAAGCTTTTTTCGTTAATTTTTAATTTCTCTTAAAGCACCCAATAGGAGGGTTACATAACAAAACAAAAGGTTGCCGTAAATATGTGCAAATCAATTATGATTCACAATAACCGGTTATTATGTAAACTTTATAAAGTAAAATGAATCTGTTCAAAAAGAGAAATAAAAATAACCATTTAAAAAGATTTTAAAACTATTTTCAATTTATTTTTCCGTTTTTCGAGGAAACTAACTATTCGTTAAAAATATCTATTTCATATTAAATTTAAAATATACTCTCTTTTATTATGTAGCATTTTCCAATTAAATGAAACTATTTTTCAATTGAATTAAATTAAATTTCAATTGAACGAAACTATTTTTAAACTGACTGAAACCTTTTTCCAATAAAATTAAACCTTTCTTACAATGAGTGAAACATTTTTAAAAGTAAATGAAATAAAGGAAAGTTAATAATGCATTATTATTAACAACAATTAAATTATTGAAACATTAATGGTCACTCTAATTTTAATTATTATTATAACCTACATTTAAATAAAGTATAGGGGTATATTAACTTTTGTACGGTGTTTGTAACCATTAAAAGGAAACAAGCTAGATAAGGAAAAGTAAATATATTTTTGCTAATCGTCACCTCTTCAGTCAATTTAGCGAAGTCCGTACGTCTGTCTGTTAAGACTATACCAAAAAATAATGATGGTATTTTGATACAATTTATACTGTATACTGTAAAAACGAATCATTGGTTCGGTTTGGCAAAACCAATAAAGATAGAACCTTTAAATTTGTTATAACGGTTTTATTGCCTTATTCCCCTTGTGTTTCTAAAATTTGGGATCAATTTGATAGGTGTTTCGGGTACCCACAGCTTGGTAACAAGCATGTCTTCCAAATTAATAAAGATAGAAACTTAAAATCTGAATCAAGCGTGTTCCTAGTTTTTATCAAAATTCTCGAAATTTATTTTTATTTAAAATTTTTTAAATTTCATTTACTCTAAGGTTTCATTAATTTAAAAAAATTTTGGAAAAAAATAGTTTGGTTTATTGAAAAATAGTTTCAATCAGTTAAAAAATTGTTTCATTTAATCGGAAAATGCTTTATAAACGTCTTTAGTTGCAAATCAAACTAAAAATTACTTTATTCAAACTCAAAACAATTTTTTAATTCCATACACAATAATAAAAAAATAGAAATTTTTTTTTTTAAACTATATTTTATTTTGTACAAAGTGATAATTTTTCAGCTCTTAAATCTAAAAACAAATTACATATTCGTATTTTGAATATAATATGTACTAAAATCTAAAAATTTTATTCTCTTTGGTTGTTATCAGCTTTATCGCAAACCCAAACATTCCATGGTACACAACCCAAATTCTTTGCATTATCTACAAAACCTCTGGTACCTTTGGTTGGAGGACTGGCAGTTATGGGCCAATCTAAACAATCAGCTTCTACGGGTCTTGAAGGTATTTCTGCAGTACAAGCCCAAAATTTGTTTGGATTAACATGACGATGAGGTTTATTAAAACTATCTCCAACACAACTGGGTGGTCCATCTTTTGAAGTACAACTCCAATCTGACCATGGAACACAACCAGATACTACATTTTCAACACGAAGGAAACCACGTCCTGCATCACATTTCATTGGTTTTGGGTCAACACCTTTACTATCACAATACCAATATTCATTTGGATTTGTGTGTGACCATAATTCATGATAATCATGAATACATTCTGGTTTTTCAAATATTGGATTTGGTAAAGCTAATGCACAGCTAATTGTGATAGCAAAAACGAACGTTAATTTTCCGAATCCTATTTAAAAAAAATTAAAATTATATAATTATATAGTATTAGTTAAAAAATAGGTTATAAAGTATTTTACCTGCCATTATAATGTAGGCCGATTAAATAAATTGTACTGAATAATACTGGATTTTCATAGTACTTTTATACAAAAAAATTTAATTGAGTTATCTAGGTTTGTGGGTGAGATAAAACTTAAACTTTGTTATCAATTTAATTAGTAGAAGGAAGGTAGAAGTAGATTATTGAGATAATTCAAAATCTAAGTTGTAAAATTAATTGAAAAATAATTGTGTTTTTTTTTTTTTTTTTTTTTTAATATTTATTTTAAATTTTTAATTTTTTGATAATTGATTCTCTGTTGTCATGTCATGTTCCGGTATTTTTGATTAAAAATTTCAATTTCGTACAATTTTATAAAAAAAACGAAAGAGTTAGGAATTAAGTAAATATATAAAACATTAATCATAATGAATGATTAGTATTAAGTAATTATTTGAACTTGTAATTTGTGAGTTTTTTTTTATTTAAATTTGTTTTTTGAAAATCGTAGGTCGGTCGGGTAGTTCCAGTAGTACCAGTAGTATTCAGAGTTTGTTAAATTTTGTAAATTCCTTTGTAGTTCAAGTATTCAAGTAATGAAATTTATAAAAAGTATTCACATCAATTCAATTGTTGTGATGATGAACGGACAAACGATGCAAACATAAGGCATAGTTTATAATATACTGATTGTAGTTCGGTTTATTGACTTAACTCCATATTTATCCATATATACATTTATGCATATCTAATTTGTTACAGTGGTTACGGAAGGGATATTTTAATAAAGCCGTCGGTAATTGTTTAACGAGTGTAATGACGTTCCTATATGTGGGTATAAAAAGGAATAACTGTAATTGCTTTTGTATCAAAATTAGAAGTTTAGAAAAGGGATTATGGCTGCTAAACCGAGTATATTGACAATGAAAGGTTTTTTTATGAATTATTAAAAACTGTACTTATTTATTATTTTTTATGAATTTATTAAACTGTTTTATTTATTTCAAAAAATGTAAAAGTTTTGTAATTAAAGTTTATTTAAAATTTTATATTAAATAAATTATTCTTCCATATCAAATAATAAAAACTCTACATAAGTTAATTCTAGATCTCTAAATAAAGTTATAGTTGAACTTTGCAGATCTTTTTACTAGCCATTGGATTATTAAGAGCCTGCACTTTAAAAAAAGCAAGGTTACTAAAGCGAATATATTTGGGTCAAAATTAAAATATCTCCAGCTTATGTACAGCCCTTCATCTTAAGTTATATAGATTTCATTCAGCAAATTTTCTAACTTAATGTATACTTATATACGAGTATACTTATATAGCATAATATATACTATATATATAATATACACTCATATGTCAACATTTTGGTATTTAATTCAAAATATCGAGTGACAAAACTGTTAACTATATATATAAATTTGTAAAGCTTATAAAAGTAACTGTCGTTTGAAGTTATTTCCGAAGCAGCTGTCCAGATTGAAAATATAAGGCTTGTAGAACTTACTTTGTAATGAAAATATAAATATAGAGTTTTTTCGGATTTTGGAGGATTATAGCCCTGTACCGGGTGGGGTTACAGAAAAATTTTTTCCATTGAATTTAATTTTTTTTTACAATACCTACCCGTCGTTATAATTTCATAATACTTTTGTAAATACCTTGACAGACAGGTGGGAATCATATGGATTTAGATAAAATTTTTCGATATTTTTCGATATGGATAAAATTTTTCAAAATTCTTCAAAACGTTCAAAAAATTTATTTTAATACCTATATGATTAGTAGTCAGAAAGGTATACTAAATTTGCCATTACGTTTGTGACGCAGAGAAGATAGATATAGACTCAAAGCAATGGATCGGATTAGAATCGAAAAATAATTCGATTTAGCTATGTATGTCCGTCCGCACGATAACTAAAAGGAGCTACGATTTTGAATTTTCACAAATTCATTGGATTTCAATAGCCATGATCGCTATTGAAATCCAGTCATTTTGGTCCACGGATATATTTGAAATTCTGTCATAAGTAATTTAGTTTTATGGCCAAAGTTTGTGCAAAATTTAGTTGATCCACTGCAATAGCAGTTAACTTAATGGCCAACTTTTTATGAAAATAAAGGTGGTGTAGTGGAAGAGGTTCGAAGAGCTGCCTTTCAACTTGTATTCTCTTTTGTACATAAATGGAAGCCTAATAAGTTAAGCATTTAAAATTTTGTCAAAAGTAATTAACCGGATGATATAATTTCGATATTACGGTCATACGGGTATCCCAGAGTTGACATAGTCTACTCTACTACACTCTTCTTCAATTTTTATACAAAATCTCCTGGGTGACCAAGGCGATAAATATATAAAAAATAAAATTTAAAAAAAAGTATACAATAAAATAAAGTGTATGATAAAATTATGTATCAAATCAATAAATATATATGTGTACATATATAAAAGCGACTGTTTGTTTGTTAGTTTAGCTTATAAACTCCCAAACTGCTAAGCCGATTACCATTAAAATTTTTATACATATATTTTTAAGTACCGAGAGTGTTTCTGATCTTACAATTTTGCTCTAAAAGACCGCCAAGTTGTGATTGTGACTCTTTTAAAAGACTTTAAATTTTTTAACCCATATCGGCATTACGATTGGTCAAACAAAATTTTGAAAGCTAATTATGTTCAATTTTGCATAATACTTCTTTGAATTAGAAGAAAGTTTAAAAATTTATTTTGGTCTATTCCTATACGTGATGCTTCTCGACGATGGAATTGAGGACGGTGGGTTTCTGACAAAAAATGAAAAGTTTTCATACAAAGAAATAGCTTTCAATATCCGAAAAAAAATTGAACACTAAAATATATTAAAAGGTTGAATTTAATTTTGGCAAATTAACCAATTTATTTATTAAATTTATTCACTTAAATAACAAAAAACTAATGAGTTTTAAGCAAAATTTTTTTTTATTTTTAATACTGTTGGTATGTTTTCATAATTATAAAATAACAAAACTTCATTAAACTATTAATTTTTGTTTTCGTTTCACAAGTTATTTAGTGCCGACTTTTATCTTCATGCTTATCGCAAACCCAATCTTCCCATGGAACACAACCCAAATTATTGTCATTATCAACAAAACCTCTTGTACCTCTGGCTGGTGGATCACCATTTGTTGGCCAATCTAGACAATCAGCTTCTGTTGGCTCTGATATTTGCGAAGGAGTTGCTTTTGTACAAGCATAAAACTTATTAGGATTTTCATGACGATGTGGCTTGTAGTAATTATCTCCTGAACATGAAGGTTTTCCATCTTTTGAAGTACACTCCCAACTTGACCATGGAACGCAACCGGATACTTTATTTTCAATTCGAAGGAAACCACGATTATCTGGACATTTCATTTGTATAGCATCAGCATCTTTGTGATCACAATACCAAAATGAATTTGGATTGGGATGGGGCCATAATTCCTGATGATCACTTATACATTCAGGCTTTGCAACAAATGAGCTTTTGGCTAAAGCCGATCCCAAAATTGCAAACAAGAATAGAATAATTGTTTTATATACACCTAAAAGAATAACAGAAGAATTATTAATTATTATTAGTTTGATTTTAAATAATTTTTATTAATACTAACTTGACATCTTAATTATGGAGAGTATAAAATTTTACTGAATTATCAAGTAAATGGAGAAGTTTTTATATTAAAATGAAATTCATTGGCACAATTAGATATGATCTAAAACAATAAATATCTCAACTGTTAATCTAATTTTGAATTATTTGAGTTATCTTAATATATTATTCCATTAAATTAATTATTGTTCAATTAATTTAATTGGTTGAATAGATGGTAATCTTTTTTCGAACAATTTAAACACTTTGGTAATTATAAGATTAATATCCGAGCAATTTTTTAATTGAATAGTATCTGTGGAAAGAACTTTAAAATTATCGTAATGATAGCTGGAGTGTTTAAATATTAATTTTACTTTAAGTATTTTCTTACATAGTGACTTACTTAGTGATAAAGCTCTATAAACTTAAAGCTCTATATTTTTATTTGTGAAGATCGAATGCTAAATACAGTACTCGTCTCACGTCTTACGAAGAACCTTTTTATTCAAAATGTTTGAAAAATTTTTAAAAAATTTTAGAAAATATTGTTGATTAATGCTTCTTGATTTTCAGTGATTATTCTAATATTTGTAAAATTTTTAACAAAGATTATCTATTAGAATTTATTAGATGTTGTTTGATTATGGATGTATGTTTTTATTACCTCTACACATAAACATATGCATTATTATCAAATGAATCAATTTGAACCCTATATTTTAATTTGATATATTTAATTTTAGCCTAATCGAATACGTCATGTATCTCGTATATTTATTTTATTATACCCGTGCATACTATATGAACATCGGGTATATTAAAATTACTCCTCCGTTTGTAACGCATCGATCTAGACGAGCTAGATATAGTGTCAAGGGTACGTATCGGCTCAGAATCGAAAAATGAGTCGATCTAGCTATGTGTGTCTGTCCGTCCGTCCGTCCGTGTGTCAGCACGATAACTCAAAAACTAAAAGGGCTAGAGTCTTGAAATTCACACAAAGTCATTTTTAGACAATTTCTAGGTTCCCTATTGTTTTTGGTTAAAATCGGACCAAGGCTTCGGGGAGCTGCCATACAACTTTTTTGCACCAATATGAATTTCTTCAAAACTATTTATACTACGGGGATGAAAATTACACACGGTTAGTTTTATAATGACTCCGGCACTTATATGAAGTTTCAAAATGTTAGGGCCCCATTTTCGGGGAGCTGCCATACAACTTCCTTGCACCAATATGAATTTCTTCAAAACTAATTATACTACGCAGATGAAAATTACACACGGTTAGTTATATAATGAATCGAGCACTTATATGAAGTTCCAAAATGTTAGGGCTCCATTTACGGGGGGCTGCCATACAACTTCTTTGCACCAATATGAATTTCTTCAAAACTAATTATACTACGAGGCTGAAAATTACACACGGTTAGTTATATAATGAATCGAGCACTTATATGAAGTTTCAAAATGTTAGGGCCCATTTTCGGGGGGCTGCCATACAAAGTTTTCGATTCAATAACTGTGAATCTAATGAAGCTACAAGGTTAAAATTAAAATTGGGCAGATAAATTAACAGGGCAAGTTACTTGGCAAAGTTGGACATCACTCAGACCATCGGACTTTTAGGGTGGGCCAATTTTTTTTTTTTTTTGTTTTTTTTTTTTTTATTTTTTTTTTTTTTTTTTTAAGCTAAAGGTATGGGACAATGAATGAAAATTTTTTTTTTTTTTTGTATTTGTTTTTTTTTTGTTAATTTTTTTTTTTTTTTTTTAAGCTAAAGTTATGGGACAATGAATGAAAATTTTGTTTTTTGTTTTGTGATTTTTTTTTTTTGTTAATTTTTTTTTTTTTTTTACGTCAAAATTATGGGATAATGAGTTAAATGTATAAGGGAAGTAAATTACGGTTTATTTTATACACCATAGTGGGTATGCACGGGTATCTAAAAGTTGACAAGGGCAACTATAATCTTCCTCGTTTTTTTATGTATTCAGTCTCCTACCACATACGATGTGACAAGTGAATGAATCTGGTTTTCCTTTTCAAGTGTGGCAGTTAAATTAATTTATATTATAGTATAAACTATTACGATATCATTTAATAATTATATTTTTTTCTTTAGATATGATCTAACCATTCACCATTCTAACGATGCCTGACCGTTCACAGGATAACACGAAAACTGATTAAGGTATATTGATAAGTTTTATACAATAGCTTCCTAAGAAGAAGGAGGGATTGCACCGAGACCCATAGTTTACGATTTTAGAAATTTCTTAACAAATGAATAAGTAAATAAGAATATCTCTAAAACCAATAGAAATAGATGTAACCTTTGAATTTTGTATAAGAGATGTCATGTTTGCTTTACGATCCTAATTTCCGAAAAAAGGGTGTTGCTGTTCCGATTGTCAAAGCCTAACATTCTTAACATACATATTTCCGTAATTTAAAATAATAGAACCGTTAACTTTGGTAATAAGTAAGTTGCATTAACTTACTGCCAAAACACAAAGTTGAAAAATAGTTTAACTGTAAGTTCTTCTAAATTTAATATTTTAGAACATAAATACTCTTTTTGAGGTGACTATCCAATGGTTACACGTAGGAGTACACATTTCACTTTTACAGAGTTACGGAGAATATATACTAAATTATGCTGAAATAGTTCGTGTTCCCAGGGAACAGGTTTCCCAGGTCCAGGTTTCATAAAAACCAGGTTTTTCAGGAACCAGGTTTCATAAAAATATTAACAGAAAATATTTTTTTAAAATCGGTTATTTTAATACGAATTTTCTAAAATCGGAACCATTATGCATCACTTTGCCAATGTAATCTCAGAACCCTGTGCAAAAAATGTGTAGCAATAAACAGAGTATATTAAACCGTTAGGTTGGTACGGTTATTATTTAGAAAACCGATTTAAATGACATTTTTTGAATAGAAAATTTAAATCCACAAGGGCTAACATACTGAATAAAAAACATGATTATGCCCTTTTCCAGAATATTCTCGGAAAAGGGCAATATATTACTTCTAAGCGCAATATATTTTTTTTAATACAGTTTGTAGTCTTGTCACAATTTGAATTTTGAATTTATGGATTTTTTATTTATGGATTTGGGTTTGTGGACTTAGTCACCAACTCATTCTACCCTATACTGTCTTCTCGTTGTTTATTTGCGAAAATATTTTACCATTTACAAACTAAAATTTTGCCAAACTTTTCTTGAAACAATATAATTCATTCAAATTTGATATCTCGACCGAGTTAATTTATGTTAAATATAATTATCGCTTTATGTTAAATATAAAACTGTACATGCTTTTTCTTGGCGCCATTAATTGATATTCATTTGTTCTCGCAAAAATCAAAAAAACACCATTTTACATATCAAACAAAAATCATATGTAATTAATTCCACGAAATAAAATGAGATTTGGTATGGTTCTGCTTGCATACTTATAATATTAAAAACACTGTTCTTCAAATAAATTAAAATAATCTCAGTTTCTGATGTTCTATAAAATTTAACATAACATATGTTTGTCTGTTCAGAATAACCTTATCTACATCAAAGTTTAGTTTCAAAATTTTCATTTTCAGAAAATTATGAAAAAATGTGCTTTTTATTTTCACTCTGTCCATACGGCCGTCTGTCCGTACAATTACAAAATTTTTACACCGTTTGAAATAGAGAAAAAAATTTTAATTAGAGATAGATTTTGCAAAAAAATTAACTTTATGGAAGAACTTATTCTATAGCACACGTTAAAGAGTAGTGTTCCCAAAGTGAAGAAAAACTTTACTAAATTTGTTACAAGAAAATTTCAAAGGTATAAATTTTGAAAGTATATTTTTAATCTGGAAACACGAAATGATAACTGATTTTATAAATTTTATAAATAAATAACAAAAATGCATATAGGCTTGCCATACTGTACTTTACTTAACCGTTATGTGAAACTTAATTTTTGCAAAATTTTCGAACACTCTTATTTTCTAAACGGCTTTAGTTATAAATTCGAAATTTTGGGATAAGTTAGATTCTTACAAATTAGTTCGAGGCATTTCAGAAATTTTTTGTGATGCTTTTTAGCAATATACAAAATTTACAACTCCAAGATTATATATTAACATGTGTTTGTTTTTAGTTTTAATGTTAATGGTGTCTTAAAATTGAAGAAAGTGTCTCAAGGAATTCAAGGGGTATTAGGACTAGTTTTTAGAATTAAAAACTTCGTATTTTTAACAATCAGTAACTTAGCAACCAGTGTATATATTTAGAAAATTAAACGTTAACAGTGAAGCTATCCAACATATATTTCCACACTGGTTTTCTTCGTATGGATTATATTTAAATGGGAAAATATTCTAGGTATGGATTTCAGTAGAAAAAAATGTATAGTTTTAGAAATGAGTTTTTTTTAAAAACCCTGGTTTTATTTCATTACTTGTTTTAAAACTACTTTCGCCATCTATTAATTTATTCATACAAAAAAAAATCAATTCATTTCAATTAAACAAATTGAAAAACACTGATATGTAATATTATTATCATATTTAGTATTAAAGATAACATTATTTAAGCAAAAGATAAAATTGAAAAACATTGAAAAACATATTTTTGTATTATTTAAAATTATATGAAGATAAGTCTAATTAGTACTTCGTTCTAAATCAGACAAAAACAATAAAAAACATATTTATTACAAGAAAAATAATAATAAAATGAATTAATTGATTACTAATATTCCGAAAAATTTGATTATAATCTAAGTTCTAAGCAAAAGCTATAATTAACAATCTTAAGAACTTAATATAAAATCACTTTGCTAATTAAAATTGAATACAGTATCGTTTTTTTTATTAACGAATAAAAAACAATCAAAATGTTAGGTTAGAATTTTTGTTTTTCTTTTTTTTTTTTGAAATTAAAAAATACAGTTATTTTGAAAATATATAAAATTATGATTTTTTTAAAAAAAAATATATAATTTTTATTTCTAGGTTACTGTGCATCCATTTTATCTATTTTGTTGTTAATATTCAATATTCAACAATCAAAATGCGCAATCGAATTTGATTGTAAACCAAATATGGCTCATCAAACCTTTCCATCACCAGATGGTAATCCAGAATATTTTTTTATATGTGAAAAGGGTGCAG